>PVJD01011937.1:0-42927 GCA_004026545.1 Mormoops blainvillei | reverse complement strand
TTGCAAAATGCCACCACATTTGGCCATAAAATTTATCATGTCAGGAGATCTATGGTCAACAATATGCACTGTGAAATATGGCAGTGCTGCTGGGGCGTTTGTCTTTGTTGAATCTGACAGATTGGCCTTGCATTTCCACTTAGTCCACTTTTGCACCCCAGTGCCATCTATAATGACCCATCAGGGCAACCTGCTTGGAGACAAGGCTTGTGGCTCCAATGAGCTAGGGTAGGTGTATGAAAGCCTTTACGTGTGCACCTATTTGGGGGGCACTCTGGTAAAATGCTGAAAAATTATTTGGTGACTTTCTTTTTTCCAGATAATTATTTTAAGAAAAGTAACATTACAGGGGAACTGTAAATTAACATCATGGAAGGCACATACATTTAATTTTTTTTTTCATTTCATAGAAAAGAAACAAAGGGACAGACATAGCAGAGTATCTTCCTCATTTGTGGGTTCCTTCTTGGGCAGGACTGTGAGGGTGGCAAGGCTGGTTCTATAAGTTTCTGCCTCCCAGCTCTCTGTTGTCACTGGTTTGTTTTCTTTGCACTTGGTGTTCTCTGAATCTCTGCATACCCACCTTTTCCTGAATTCTGCTCAATGCACATTCATTTATACCAGCACATGGTAAGAGACAGATACGGCTTCATATCCCGGGACTATTTTTTCATTTTAATAAATATAAAATTATTGAAATAGAAGATCTTTGGTATTTCAATTCTTAGCATCTTTCTGGTAGTGATAGTGGTCGGAGAGAGGGATTGTCAGCTCCCTCTAGCACAGCAGATTCCATGTTAGGAATGGTTTTGGGGAAAGCTCAGGGTTAGGTGGTATGAGTTTGGGGTTTGAGTTCAATCACCATGATGTGTGATGATTGACCTGGGGCAAGTCCTGAAACCTCTGAGTCTCAGATCTGTGAAACATTTGGGTAAATGAAAACAACCCTATCCCAGGATGGGTAGGAAGATTAAACAGAATTTTATACATATCTATATTTATACTTTTATAAACTGGATAGCATAATAGAAATGATTTTTCCTTTCTTTGTAGAGGCAGCAAAAGAGAACTGGATGTTAAAATTCTAGTTTTCCACTTACTAGTTGTGTGATCTCAGTCAAATTATTTAGTTGCTCTGAGTCTCCATCTTTCATCTGTTAAGATAATGAGAATAACTGTTCTAAAAACTTAATAAGATGTATGTGCTGTTCTTGGTAAATTCTAAAAGCAGTATACAATTAAAAAAAAAATTTATACCGTCTTGTTATAGAAAGCATATTCATAGCACAAAGAAACTTCCGTTGGATCCTAGGTAATTTGATTCTGAGATGTTTAGCAGGCAATCCTGAAAGGGACTCTGGGCAGTTGGATAATCTGGATTTTATGTAGGATTAAGAAAGATGGCATTCCTAGGAAAAGCACAGCTTTCCCTAATACAAAGACTTGACAGAATTTTGTCCCTTAAAGAGATGATATGATGATCAATATCTTCAACAACATCATTATAATAAACACCAGGACAAGAATCTTTGGGCTGTAAAGAAATGTTTGTTTTACAATTCCCCTGTTGTTGGGACGCTATAAAATAGGCAAAGGTTAGGGTTCAGCTCTAGAAGAATAGTAGTTTATTACCAGCAAACTATGACTGTGAAGTTCCCCTCCACCACCATGAATCACTGTAGTCACATAGACATAGGTACTCCACGAAGACTCAAGTCAGCTGCAGTGATTAGGAATCTGTATTTATAAAAAGCTACTAGGGTTGATTTTTATGTAAATTAAAGAGTGAGATCCTGAGTGGAGTTTGGGTAAAATACCTTGACTCACTCTTACGCCCTGACAAACTCCATGGAGAGAAATGGAAGACCCTCCATTCACGTTTGTGTATGTAAGGTTGTGTCTATGAAACATTGGAAATGGGATTAAAATTTCCTAAAATTTAATTAGACTCTTAACATACAAGTCTTTTGACCACAAGAAGCAAAGTAACTACTGGGTAATAATAGAGACTACAATTTCTGGGTGACTGGCTATTGGGGTAGGAGGTTCAGCTGGTTGGTTTGTGACACAAAGAAAGGCTTCATTTTAGACACAGTTCAGATCTCCCCTCTGAATTTTTGGTCAAAATTTATGAGCCTAATAAACTCCTTATAGATGTCCTGCTGGTACCTCTAACTCAACATGCACCAAACTAACCCGTCACTGTTACCTGTTGCTTTTCCTGTATTCTGCCACCATAAATAGAGAGTTCACCTTTTCATGCATCCGTGCAAGAAACTCCAGAGTCAAACCAGCTTTTCTTTCCCCACCCCTTCCCGCAACTAACCTGTGAACAGATTCTGTTGATTCTTCATTTAAACTAATTCTCTGTCCACTCCAACTGTCTACTCCCTCCGACAGTGCCCTCATCTTAGACCATTATCATCTTGTAACTGGTTGTAGGCTTCCACATCCTAATGTGTATTAGAATATCTGATTCAAATTCAGTGAACATTCCTGAAGCATCTACTATAATTAATCACTGGGCCGGATGTTTCTACATATTTATCTCACTTCATTCTCATACAGTTCTGCTATTTTTGTTCCCATTTGCAACTGGAGAAATTAAAAATTGGCAGGGTTGTATGATTTCATTAAGATCACATAATTGCTGAGTGGCAAAGCCAAGATTTCAATACCACCCTTCTAATTCTCAGTCCAGCTGTTGCAGATTTCTCATCTGGAATTTATTCTTTACTCCGCTGCCCTGGTTATCTTCCTCTGACACAGATAGGACCACAACACTCCCTGCTCAAAAACTCCCATACTTCCCTATTGTCTCTAGCAGTGTTTCTATTTTTTTTTTTATTTTGTAACCTATCAACAGGAAATTTTTGACTATACAGCCAATGTATTTATTTATAAAATACTTGCATTCATTAAGTACTAGTATATCTACATATAAATTTAAAATGAAAGAGAACAAAATACAAATATAAGTTACAATATATTTTTCATGCTGCTGTGGATCTTTTTTAACTTTCTCAGGGGTTTTCACTGAGCTTTGGACATCACTGAATTGAAGTTCGAGGGCCTTTATGATAGCTCTTGAACCCAACTTTTTGGGCTTACCTGTTAGGCTTTTTCTTTTACCCCCTGTATCCAAGCCTCACTACATCACTCATGGCTTCCAATAAATACTGTGCCCTTTCTCATCTCTTTCTTTGCTCCAGTTGCTCCATTAGCCAGAGGTGAGCATCATCCAGTCTTTGCCAGCAGAAAATCAGCTATACTGTTGGACTAAGCAACAAGTTCTGTCTCCTCCGTCCACAGTCCCTAGTCAAAACCAGTCACTCCTTGAGCACATGGCTTGTATCTCTGCCCACCCCCCCTTTTCCTTACTTCCCTTTTCCCTATCAATAGAGGGCTTTTATTGCAACTTTAAAAATTTCAAAAATATTTAACAGCTCTATAATTCACATATCATACAATCTACCCATTTAACGTGCACAATTCTGTAACAGTTTATATCTTTTTAAATTTAGTTTTTTGAGATACAGTAATTGAAATATAACACTGTGTAAGTTTAAAATGTACAATGTGTTGATTTGATACATTTATGTATTGCAATATAATTATCACTGAAACTTTAGCTCACAACTCTGTCATGTCATATAATTACCTTTTTTTTTTTTTGTGGTGAGAACATTTAAAATCTTGTCCCTTAGCAACTTTGAAGTATATAATACAGTATTATTGCTTATAATCACTATGCTCTACATTAAAATGTCACAAATAGGACCGTAGTAGTCATCCCACAAATTATTTCCGTAGCTGGATAATTCTTAGATCTTCTTATCTTCTTCATTCACCTGCTGAACTATCCTTTTTTCGGAGACATAGATGCTATTCAAAAACCTTGATATCCTGTTTTAACTGCTGTGACTTGCTGAATCAAAGCAACTGAATATGATGCAAGTTCAATGTTGTTTCCTTCAAGAATTAATTCATCTTTCTGGGCTTGGGATAGTGAACCAGCAATACCTGTTAACACCATGCCTCACCTGAATCCCGCTGATGTATATTTTACTCAAGAAATTTTGAACTTCAATAGGAGGCCCATGCTCCTGAAATAACAATGTTGATGGGGAAGTGAGCATATGCAGAGCTTATCTTGTAATAAGAACCCAGTGTATGAGGGGAGGGCCCAAAATAACCTGGAATTATCTTTTGGAGGGTGGACCCCTTGTAGTACAGGCTTCCCCTACTAGGTGAGTGTTCTAGGAACCCATGTGTATCAGTGTACCTGCTGGTGTTGTGAGAGGCTGTGTTCAGCTTCAGTGATTTTTTCTTTTTTGAAGACTCACTGTTTCAGTGCGTTTGCCCCTTTCCTGGTGGGTGATTTATGAGCACACCTGCCCATGCTGCACTGAGTGTTCAGCAGTTTTTGACCAAAATCATCATGACCCCCATGCCCCACCCTCTCTATTCACTTGATCCTACCCCAGCAACTTTGTTTTTGTTTTCCCAGATGAAAAAAGTCCTCAAAGGGAAACATTTTACTGATGTGGAAGAGGTGAAACCAAAAATAGCAGAAACACGAAAAGGCATCAAAATCGACAGGTTCAAAAGCTGTTTTGAGCCATGGAAAAAAGTCTTGATGGGTGTATTGCATCAGATGGAGATTACTTTGAAGGACTGAATTTTAAACATGTGAGAATAAATACACAAATTTTAATGAATCAATTCCATTTTGGGGGGGTCCCCCTCATAATACCCTTGACTGTGTTCTTTATATGACTCTGGGGTTCCCACTGTAGACAGTTTCTTTCCATTTCTCCACCATTCGTCAATCCATAGGCTCTTCCTTTATTCATATCCCCAATGGAAATGAGTTTATCAAAAAGAGTGCAGTGATTATGTATAGTTCCTTTTGCCTTTAGTCTTAGAGACTTCACTTATTTCCAGAGTTACACAGGTTAGAATGTTTTTCCCATCCCTTTCAATGTCGTTTCATACATTCGCAACAGATGTAGATTATTTGGCTGTGCTTGCATTCCATCATGGGATCCCCGACCTCCTAGGTTAATATTTTTTAAAAATCATTTTTATTATTTTATACACTAAGGTTTGCTCTTTGTGCTAAAAAGTCCTTTGGGTTTTGACAAATGCATGCCCTGTGTCCACAACTGCAGTATCATACAGAAGAGTTTCGCTGCGCTAAAAATTTCACTGTGTTTCACCTATTGAACCCTTTTCTCATTCCCAAAGCAACTGACAAAAACTTATCTGTTTATCATCTCTATAATTTTGCCTTTTATGGAATGTCACGTAACTGGAATCATACAGGATGTCACCTTCTTTTACTGGCTTCTTTCACTTAGTTATATGCATTTAAAATTTATCGATGTGTTTTCCCCATCTTGATCGCTCATTCTTTTTATTGCTGAATAGTATTGCATTGTACTGATGTATCACAGTTTATCTATTCATCTACTGAAGAACATCTTCTTGCTTTCAGGTTTTGGTGATTATGAATTCTTAATAATTCCTAAAAATAACTGAATCATTGGAAATAATGCATATATTCAACATTAGGCAAATCTTTGAGTACATGATGGAACATCTGTATTACACTGTATTAAATGTGTTTTTATGGCACTGTAGAAAGTAAATAAATCTTTGTAGTACACAAATATTATATATTTAATATGTTTTCAATAAGGTGAAACATGCATATGTCTCTGTATCTAGAAGGAAATGCAGCATGATATTCACAGACTTTATCTCTGGGAATTGGAATAATAAATGATAGTTACTCTTTCAATAGTTTTCCATGTATTTCACAAGGGTTAGTTGTTGCTTTTATAACTAGGAGAAAATAAACCAAAACTGTGCTCTAGAGTCTGTAGGGAATTGCAGTTGCTTGTACTCCGAAGGCGTTTTGGAATTGTCCTCCTGTCCCTTCCATTTCTCAGAGATGGCCTTTCTGGAGTATTTCTCCCGTGCTCTAGATTAATGTACATTCTTCTGGCTTTTCAAAACATCTAAGGGTTTTTATGCAACTTCCTTTCTCCTTGCCCCTTTCCCCCCACCTCCCGTTAAAATCGTGACAAATACCACCACCCAGACCCTCTTTTTCCCATTATCAGTGGTGCATTCGGGCCATGAGCAGCAGGACTTTTATTTTCTGCATCTGTGAGCAAGACTATTTGTGTTCCCTTGGCACTGGGTATCATAAAGCTTCAAGTTATTATGTTTTAAGGTATTTTTGATTGCTATTTTTACAGTGAGAGGTGGAAGACACGAGGGCCACTAACATACATGAAAAGAAAAAGAAAAAAAGCTTGATTAAAGTGAATGCATGTAAACTTACCACACTACCTCTGAAAGTGTAGCTGCTTCTGTGATCTCACCCTGCTGTATTTTTCCATAAAGTCAAAACCGATGAAGAAAGCTCATTGTGGTTTTGTAGGTGGATGTTTAGAAGAATAACAAAATATAGGCCCTTAATTCTTACATTTTTAAAGGAGCTCTTAAATTTCTGTTTCTGTTTTAAATAAGTTGATGTAGTATGTATTTCTATGACCATTGGCAAAACTATTTAGACAAACTATTTCTTTTGGAATATTATATATTCATTATGTTTTCACCAAATAGTGAAACTTTAATTTTAAGACTTTGTCTCTTTCAGTGCAAGGAACATTGGGAAAAAATGTATATATTAATTTCAATGCATACCCCTAACCACATTGGAAGGTCTGCAATTTATGAAAATGGATACACCCAACTGGCTGTCAACACCTGAGCTCCGCACTGGGAAGATTTATTTTGAAAGAAACTACTTTAAAATAGGGAGAGAACCACATGCCAATAGGGTATAAAATGCTTCTTGCCAATATCTGACTCAGCAATGGTTTCCCAAAAAGCCTAATTCTTCTGGAAAAAGGTATGGTTCCAAGCCAATCGAGGCTGGTTTTCTCAGCTTCTTCTTTGTTATAGGCAGTGTGTTAAGTTGCTGGATTTCAGAAGGTAAATAATCCGTAGTCAATATGTCCATTCAAGGAGTTTATAGTCTAGCAAGAAAGGTAGGAACACAAATAACTCTGTGAAACTGTGATAAATGATATTCTAGGTATATAAAACATGGCACCATTTCTGAGATGGCATTTCTGAGAAGGTGAGGAACTGGAAAGGATCTAAGAGAGTCATTCTCAGCTGCTTTCCCATAATAATCTTTACTTTTATACCATTCCTGGTTGGTAGAGATGACCTTGGAATGACGTGGATGATTGGAGGACTGTCATGCATTTGGGTAGCTTTACAGCTAAATGCTGAGAAGTCCATGATACTGCTTTTGAAGAAGAACAATCTGCATACCCTGGAGCACAGACCTAAATTTGTTAGAGGGGAAGGGAGTGATGAGGCTGGTCCATGCTTCGCAGGAAAAGATCGCCCAGCCCACACATGAACCTCACCTCGCTGTACCTTTGGCTTAGGCTTAGGAGTTTAGAAACAAAATATATATATTAAAACAAAACAAAACAAAACGAAACAAAACAAAACAAAACACTCGTTATACATTACCATACTGTTAAAAAAACTGAGATTGTGATTGGAGTAAAAGGCTGGTGCATGGCAGCTGTAGGCATCTTCTGGTGGCCACCGCGGGCCAGGAGTCTAGTCGGTGGGTGGGAATGATTCAGGAGTCTCCATAGGCAGAGGCTTATGTAAGAAGGGTGTTCGGTAGCCAGAAATGCACACCTGGGTATATTGTGGCGATATCCAGTTACCTTCCATGGATTTTTGTATGACTCCTCCCAGTATATATTAACGAACATTGTAAGTTGCTGTAAGCAAGAAAGCCTATCATTATTTCAGCTGTGCTCTGAAAGGTCCTTAACTTACAAAGGCCCTGCTTTGTAAGAGTTACAGTGAGGGACACCGTCTGGACTCCCTGTGACTTTCTTCACAGTAACAATACTGGAGCTATAACTGCAGAAAGTGGAGGCCCTTATTTATTGGATTAATATGATTTATGCATCTGTCTGTGCTGCCCTTATATTTTTATTATGCAAAGGTTAAACATACTGTAAAAGTATAAAGAATAGTATTAAAAACACTATTCAGTTTGAGTAAATCATAACATTTTGCCATAGTGTTACGGAAAAATGAAACGACCAGACACTGAGGGGTTAGGAGCAGGATCTTTACTTACGTGCACGGGCCCAGAGGAGACAAACTCCAAATTCTGAGCCCAGAACAATAGCCCCGCATTCCCTTTATGCTGGGCTAAGTGGGGTAAGAGTCTTGGGAGGCGTGGTATAGATTTGGCATGAAAGGGGCTTACAGAGGTGGGAGAGAAGCATTTACATCATAAGTCAGGGCAATTAGCATTTCATCTCTGGTATCAGGCTTGATTCCCTCTACAATAGTTCCTTCAAAAATTTTAGAACTTTTAAAACATCACAAACTAATTATAAAGAAAGAGCTTTCTTGGCCGAAAAACAGTCCTGCTCATGCCATGTTCAAAGCAACTCTTTGTTGCTAAACTACTTCAAACTTTGAACTTGAGTTTAAATGAGGTTTCAGGATTTGGCTCCTGCTCACCTCTCTGGATTCATCGTTAGCCTATTCTCTTCCTTACCAACCCGGGGATGCCGTACTCCAACCATGTTTCTTTCAGTTGAATTATTCAGTTCCTGGAAGAAGCCATCCTCTTCCTCACTTACCCACTCTAGCGGTGCTGTTCTCTCTGCCTGGAACACCTTTCTCAAGGCCTCCTCTCCTGTGTGATTCCTACCCAGGTCTTAGTCTCTATCGATTTCTAAACATTTTAGAAATTTTGCTTTACATAAGTTTATTATTGAAGACTATGGATCCATTGAAAGTTACATTTAATATCCAATTATTTTTATAATACTCAGCCATTATATAATACTCAGCAAGGTAGTATATAATGCATTAGTGTTTTATATAACACACACACACACACACACACACACACACACACACACGCATGCAAAGAGATGTAAAAAAACGATGACTTAGAAACCTACTGGCTATCTCTCATCTCTCTCCTGTTGGAAACATGCCGCCAGATGGCCTACCTGTAAAATATCAGTTGCTGTGTAAGAGTATATATTATACATCCAAATAGAGTAAAGTTTTGGAGTACATACTATCTGGAACATTTACTAACATACCATACAATTCCTAGCACAACTAAAGCCCATAATGGTTATTCAAATAATTATTGGTTTAGAGTTAAATTTTTTAAATGAGAAGAGGGATAACTAAAATGTCTTTAAAAGCACTTAAAAATAAACGGTTATAAATTTTAAAACTTAAATAGAGGCTTCTCATAAGTGACCTGGGGAACAAGTTGCTCCATCTACTTCGGAACTTGCTCATTCTCTCGAGACTTCTGTGGTTTATTTACTGAGACTTCTGTGGTTTTGGTCTTGAATTTACAATGATGAGCTAAATAAATATAAAACTTTTAATCTAGTGCAGACTTTGAGATTAAGAAAATAAACCAATTATTTAGGCAAAGAACAAATAAATAATGAAAGGGGGTGCTTCTTTAAATCAGATGATTAGAAATGGCCTGCCTCAGGAAGATATATTTGAGTTAGGAACTCGTTTGTTTAGAACAGTAGTACAGCCAAAAAAGGGGGTTTATTTTCTTTATTTGGTTTTCTACAAAGGGTGAGGAAAGGCAGCCCAAATTGAAGTTAAACAATATGCAGACCATACAGAGACTTAGACAAAGGATGTGAGAAAAACCCAAATAATCCTGAGGTTCTATGATTTAATGCTATTTTTCCTCGTGTATATGCTCCCTATTACTCAAGGTATGGCTTTTGGTTTTAAAAACAATTCAGATGTATGTTTATGTCTTTTCCAAAATGATGCATACAAGTCCTGGCCCATGTGACACCCAGTTGGCTGGGCGTCATCTTGCACAGTGAAAGGTCACTGGTTCGATTCCCTGTCAGGGCATCTGCCTGAGTTGGGGGTTTGGTCCCCAGTCAGGGAGAGTACAAGAGACAACTGATCTGTATTTCTCTTGTACATACATGTGTCTCCTCCCCTCTTTCTCTCTCCTTTCCACTGTCTCTAAAATAAAAGAAAGAAAGAAAGAAAGAAAGAAAGAAAAAGAAAGATGTACACGATTGTTATCCTTGTCTTCAAGATACACTGTGTGATCAGATATGAGGGGATTAAATGGTGAAAAAAATCTAATTTACCACCATTTGGGAGGTTACATCGTGGCCCTCAAAGATGCTTCTAGTGTTTTCCATTGTTACATTACATGTGGATTTTGCCACATCCATCAAATTGATGAAGGTTTCAGCCCTCTTTGTGGTTCATGGACATTCGATAGAAAGTGTTTGACTTCCACTAGTACTTGTTAAGTTAATCAAACAAGGAGGCCATTAGACTGGATGGCTCTAATGCTGTGGCACCTACTTAAGGCAAACCAAAATTTAAGCCTGTAAATACCTCAAATTTATGAAAGTGAAGCCTAAAACCAACCAATCACAAACAGCCAATTAGGCTTTAAGCTTTAAGCCAATCAGTTTCTTTACTTGGCTTCCATATTTTCTCTGTAAAAACTTTTGGCCAGCTTTGTGCACAGAACACTTCTAACCCCTTCTGATTTAGCCACTGTTCAGTTTGAAACAATTCTTTGCTCAAATAAACTCTTGAAATTTTAATATGCTTCAGTTTATCTTTTAGCACAGCTAAAGCAATCAAATTAGAGTGCATATATTGAGTATTGGTAAGGGCTTTTATAGTCTTATATACCAAGTACCAGATTCTGTTCAAGCATTTCCATTAGTTCTCTTAGTTTATACTTGTATGTCTCTAGTAGCAGAAACTTATTAGCTCCTGTTTGTTTATTTTATCAACTCTAGTTTGAAGGACTTTTCTAATGTAAAAGCTGGTTTCCGGTAAACTCCACTCATTTTGCTCTTGTAGAGACACAGAATAAGTCTACTTCTCTTAAGGGAATTTAAAATATAAGTGCAATTCAATTTCTAAATTATTCCTTTCCTAGTTAAACATAATCTCATTCCCTTTGTCTTTCTCATGAACCGGTCTGTCTATCACTGGGTAGGTCATCTTCCTGTATCCTAGATACTCTGTACTTGACCTGATAAAATTACTCTTTTCATTCATTCTGTATCTTCAATTTATCAGAAACAGCTCTCAAGTACTTGTTAATTTCCTTCTCAAAGAAAATTTAAATTTTTTTGACCCATAGAGAACTTTGGCTGCTTTAGAAATTTTGTGAGCTTCACCAGAAATAAGTTCTCTCTTGATTTTTTTTTTTTAATGCTATGATCTTGAAGTTCCTGGCAGTGATGTTTATCAATGGGCATTTCCAAAAATGTGAAGCAGTGTTTGCCCGTAAAAAAAAATGTATTTCACCTGTCTTCCAGTGAGTAATACCTTATTAGACAATGATTTTCTGAGAAATGATTTTAAAAGGAGATGTTTTTAATAGGCCTATTGTCAGTGAGCCTAAATACTTTATGCAAAAGACAACAATATGCTGTGAGTGGTTTAAATCCCTGGTTTCTAAACTGAGCTCGGTCATTGCCTTGAGATTTCCTTGGAGTTACCCACACAGGTACTTGTGTGTACAAGTGTTACTGAATATGGACCCGTTTGCGCGGGGGGGTGCCCGGATACTGTTAGTGAAACAACACCCACCTTCCTTGGGATCCCTCTGTTCTAGGTTCTTTGCCCACTGCCCTGAGAAATTATGGCTCTCAATGGTGAAAAGCAAAGGAATTATTTATTCAAAAGTTATGCAGGTTTTTGAATAATTGCTAAGTGTTACCGTTAAATCTCAAAATCCCTTTCAAACACCCACCAAAACACAGCCCTGCCTTTCCCCCTTTTGCCCAGTCAGGCCAGTCAGGGGGACCGTCCTTCAGGGGGAAAGAACAGAAGCCCGGAGCTCCACTAGGCAGGCCTCTCGCAGCTCCCAGCACCATCAGCTGTGTCGCCGCGATCCCCAGTTCTTAATCCCAAACCCACGTGGCACCTTCTCATGGCCCACTAGCAGAGCCCTCATGGTCTTCACATTGTTTCCCCCTGGAATGGAGCAAACCACCTCCCAGCTCTCAGGTACGGGCACTGTAACTCTGGGAGCTCCTTCCTTGTCAACTCCAGGGTTTAAGTTATGCAAACCTGCCTGGTTAGGCTTGTTCATATGCAAAATAACCGTCTTTGCATTTAGGAATGAAGCTACCTTGCTGTTACTGACGTGCAAAATGACTCAATGGCCTTGCTCCATGGCAGGTCTGAAGCTAGCCTGTCACTGATGTGCAAAGTAACTCTGAAAGGCCCTGCTCCAAGTCTCCCATCCCCATGGTGGCCTGCCTTGGGGTGGGGGAGGGAGAATATCCTATATTTTTCTTGGATATCCCACATTCTGGATACCATTACAAACGCCCCCTTTGGGGGGGCCTCTGTTACACAAGGGGTGGAGTCCAATGGGGGATGTATGTGTACAAGGGGAGGGGTCCAGCTTAATAAGGAATGCTCCATTTTTATCTGCTGTGTGTGTGTATCTGTGTGTGTTGGGCTTTGTCACTAAATTTGGCTGAAGAATGGCTAAAAATGATTTCGAAAGCCACTGGAACCTGCTGAATATTTTTGACACTATCTTAGAATTTTTCCTTATAAATAGAATTTTCTCATTAAGCTTCTTGCTAAAGCTGGACTCTTTTTGTGGCACCGGAATAGTATTTATAACAATTAATAAAGATGCCACCTACAAGGGCTAATGACACTAAATGAAGAAGTAAAGATTAGGAATAGGTAAACTCAGGACCGGCCAGAACCCTGCTGTCATGAAAATGTCCTTGATAATGAAGAAAGGGGAATGAAATTGCAGTCCTTTTGGCTGTATAGAAAAAGATTTGTTCCTATAGAGAATGCTTTCCAAAGGTTCCCCAAGGCTGTGCAGCTTTTTAAATCAGCAAGCTCCTTTTATATTCAATCACAAAGTGGAAAAAAGCACCTCCTTTTCTCTTTTTCTCTTTCAAGAAATCTAAACTGTAAGTATCGTTGAGTCACCTTATCTCTCTTTGAAGAGGGAAATGCCATCCCTTTGTATGTTGAATGCAGAAGATTTATGAAGAGAGAAAGAGTGGCGAAATGGATCATAACAGCCTTGGATTTAATATTTTCTTCATTTTACAATGTTCTACCTTGCTTGACATGTTTACTTTACAAACGCTTATATCCCTGGCTCGGAGTTGCACTCGGCACACCACGGTGCATAATTAATGTCAAGGTGGAAGGTGATTATGCTGCAAATGTTGCTCCCTCTGCTCTGAATTGCATTTTTAAAGGCAATTTAGGTCACACATGGTTCATTCTCTTAGAAATTTTTCTTAATTGTTCAGCTAAAGAGAATGCCTCAGGGTATTTATTAACAGACATTCCAATGGGCTGTCTGCCCTGGGGTGTGTACGTGCTGGAGGGAGGGTAACAGTATCTCACCAGGCTTGGTGGTGGGGAGGCAGTGATTGTTGTAGGAGAGAGGGAGCCTGAGAACATTAGCCTTTTAAGCCTTAGAATATAAGCAAATCAACAAAGAACACAATTTAGCTAAAAAGTATGTGACAAATTGTGCAGTGTATGAAAAAAGAAAGCTCTTCTTGTTTTCCTCACTCCAGTAAGCCTCTGAGGTTCATGTGGCAAGGAACATGTCAGGCTAGAAATTAGATACAAAATACGTTTTTAAATGGACCATTTCTTTTATGTTCAGTTGTCATTTGCTGCTTTTTTCTGAGTTGTCTGCTGACAGGAGAGTAGGCTGAGAAGGCTTGCAGTAGCAGGCAATCAAGTCAACCTGACGCAAAGTTCTCAAGGTTGTGTGTGTGTGTGTGTGTGTGTGTGTGTGTGTAGTCACTAAAACTGGAACCAGAAGAGGGGCTCTCCTGGGGTGAGAGTCAGTATTACTGATAGGAAAAGGAAGAAAATGGAGCTTCCTTTAGACTTCTCATCTGCACAGTGGACTATGCCAGCCTAGGATAGAATGGCAGTAGAGGGCACTTCTTCCTTCTTCCATTCTTCCTTCCCTAAGTGGGGTCCACTCGGAGCCCCAGAGCTGATGTAGAGGGGGATTAGTATTTGCCACTTTAGCATAAGGATTATTTTGAAAGAAATGTCTGGGAGCTTTTCTTAAGGAGGAACCCCTGGGAGTAAGGCCCCCAGAAGGAAGCGTGAGAATAAAAACCTACCCCAAATCCCTTATGGGGGAGTTTTATGTCCCTGAAGGAAAACAAGTTCACTCATATCTGTATAGACAAATATCACAAATTTTTTTATCTCTAGGTTCTTGTTGAAACTCATTTATTTTCCTAAAGGAAACTATTTGTTCTTTAAATAAACCTTTTCTAATTCCCATTCTTTTCTTTTACTAATTTAGGTATTATATATAAGCCCCTAACTTCAGCTGTTTAAGGAGCCAACTACTTTTTTTGTTAGATACCATGTTCATATAAATACATTCTTTTCTCTGGTTAGCGTCTGGTCAGTTTAATTTGCACAACTCCATTACTGAATCTAAGTGGGCTTTCTTTCCCCACAGCGTCTTTCCACCTTCATCACGTCATCGCATAAGACACACCAACTTTCTCCACATTTCTCTGGAATCACTGTATGGACATAATAAATACTCCTTGTACATAATCGCCATGGACCTTAGGTAGGCAATTAAGAAACAGAGCCTAAGAAAGGACTCTTCTGCCAGGACTTTGGTGAGGGAGTGCTGCCGCTGAAACCTGAACAGGAGTGAGGGAAGCCGGATTTCGTAGGGAAGAAGCACTGGGGAGACGTGGATTCTGCCGAAGTCTGGCCTTAGGTTGATCTGACATGGAACTGTGGACCATGGCGCTACTTGCTGGTCCCACTCTGAAACAAGGGAACGAGTTCTTTCCACATTACATAGTATTTCGCCATTGGCCATGGGCTGCCCCTGGAAGGGAAGCATTTCTAGGGGCGTGGTTCCAGGTAGGCTCCTATAAGCCACTCTCATGAGAAGGATGCATTCCTGAGCTTCTAGAAGTCATGCTCAGAACAGTTGGAGGATTAAGGAAATCTTGACTCGGGCAACAATAATGTCTGCTATACCATGCAAAATATCTGTAGTATCTAGTAATTGTTTATGAGAGGGATATCCCAGGACCTATTAGCAGATATGCTAAATCTTTGTATGAAGAAAATTATTAAAGATCTGGGGCAAGAGTCAACAAACATTTGTAGGGAAGGGTCAGATGATAAATATTTTAGACTTTGTGAGCCAGATGACCTTTATTACAATACCTAAACTCTGATTGCTGTTGTAGCATAAAACTAGCCACAGACAATACATAAACAAACAGGCAAAGCTGTGTTCCAAGAAAACTTTATTTACAAAATCAGGCAGGTGGCCAGATTTGACCTGTAGGCTACAGTTTGCTGACCCCTGATACAGGGAATAGAGGAGAGAAGACTAATCAGTATTTCCAGTTCATCTACCATCTTAAAATAGCATTAACTTTTCAAATGAAAAGCTTATAACTAACATACTCTCCAATTTTGGTTCATAGTATAGACTTTGCAGTTGTAGAGACCAGAATTCCACCACTTTCCAGGCTACCCATTTTCACAGCGTCATGTTGAGGAATAAATAAGAAAATGTATCCAGTGCACTTATAATATGGTAGCTGGCGCTTAGTGTTTAGTAGATAATATTACTTTGTTATTATTGTTGTCCTTTCCCATGGAATAGTGTTTTATAATTACTTTGCTGGCTTTGTCATTATTTTTATTCGGTATCTGATGTACTTCTGAGATGCCATGAGAGGGGAAAAAAGTTTTAAAGAATAAGTATAACCACCCAAGGGAGGTTCGGTTTTTTCACATCGAGTTGACCCATGATTGACACATGCTTTCTGATTTGCTAGTCTCCCCCTCTCTTGCTTGGCAGAGATAGGTGGAATAAAGATCTATAAATAGATCCTCATCTAGAGATGGAATCGATGTTCTGTGGGAATTAGACAGTATGGAATTTTGGTAGAAAATCTGACATATAAATGGATCCTATTTGCTGTAACAAAGAATTACCAGAGTGGGAAAATGAGATGACCAGAGATTGCACCTTAACCTGGCCACTCTCTTGATCACCACTTGCCTCAATCCCTCACCGAATGCCTGAATGAGTTTCTAACTCCATTGGGTGTAAGTCAAAACAACTTTCACTTGTTTCATTTAACTTCCATTATAGGATGAAGACAAGCCTTGAATTGGGGGCTTGATTTAAAACAGAGCTGTCTCTCTCTGTTTCTCAGGCAGGAAAAAAATGGGAGCAGAAATTACTCTTGTCTCTAAGGTGCCTGTGGAGTTGGCCCCTGTTCCGGAGAAGAAGCTGGAAGGAGCAGCGCTGCTGATGTGGATTCATCGAGGATGTGTACTCCTCAGAGACAGGCCATCCATCACTGCTCACTTGCGGGGCTTTGGCTGCGCAGATGACTGCATAACGTCCAAGATGGACATACAACTCTGCAACAGCCCGGGGGAAACAAATGGCACCCCTTTGGTAGATGAAATGGATTGGGCCATCAGAGGGAATCTGTTTTATGGAATCATTTGGCTTACCGAACAGCCTCATGTTACAGATAAATGAAATCCTACAGCAAAGAAGCCAAACCTGCTTTTAAGTTATTTTTCCAGAAGGAGAGCCATTTGTTGCCAGAAAAAGTTCGGCTTCATGATAATGGGGATCACTGGACTGTGACTGGACTGAGAGTATCTTTCGCTTTTCAAATAAAATCCCAAGTTCTCATCATGGCTGTAAACAAGTCAGTCTCCTGCCACGTTTTTCCTCATCCATACGCTCCAGCCACAGCTGCTTTCTTTTTGTCCCTCCCATCTGCACAGTGGATACTATTCCAGGGACCTGGCACATGCTGTTCCCTTGCCTGGAATTTCTTGACCCCAATCTTCATAAGACTGGTTCTTTGTGATTATTGATCCAGCTCAGATGTTGCTTTCTTGGGAAGTTTTATGCTGACACCTTCCACTGAAGAGACTCCACATCTCTCTCTGATACAGTATCCTGATAGTATCTTTCCAGCACTTTTCATTATGTAGGACTCTTACTGATTTGTTTACTTGTTTATTGTTTGAGCCCCCCTTCTAAACTCTAAGTTTCATGACAGTGTTGTCCTTTTCTCTGCGTCTTCAGCTTCTAGACAAATGCTTGGCACAAGGTGATGCTTAATTAGTATTTTCTAAAAGAAGACATGAGTTAGATAATTTAGATCATTTTCAAAACTAGTCTTATGAAAATGGGAAAGTTTCATGTTCTTTCTGGGTCTCGGTTTTCTTA
Source organism: Mormoops blainvillei (assembly GCA_004026545.1). Lineage (NCBI taxonomy): Eukaryota > Metazoa > Chordata > Mammalia > Chiroptera > Mormoopidae > Mormoops > Mormoops blainvillei. Next base: position 25,544 of record PVJD01011937.1, on the reverse strand, counting down.
AAATGAATGGAATAGAGAATCTTGAAGAATTTATATGCATTTATTTTATGACTCCGTAGGGATTTTTCTTTTCACTGACTTCAAATTTTGTTAGCTACAAAAAAAGCAAAAAAACAAAAACAAAACCCAAAAAACCCACACATAATATTGGAATCAAGAGTTAGTACTCTGTATCTTTCTCGGGCTGTATCTTCACCATGCCAAAATAACTAAATGATTTCATCGAATCTGTTATCTGACAGCACAGAAAGTTTATTTTCAGGTTATACAGACATTATTTAAATAAATAGTAAAAGATAAGATTAAACTAGAATAATTGCCCTTAAAATCCTGAGATATGAGATGCAAATATTACTTTTCCAATTATCAGAAGATTATTCTTCATTGAGAAGTGAACCTTAGCGATGATGGTATATACAGCATACTCACTAGAATTTATGTTATAACACTTAAAAAATTACTAGCTTTGACTTCAGTTTTTTTGTTTGTTTATTTTTTAAGATGATAGAAAATTTCTCCTGACACATAACCCCTACACAGCACTGGTCTGGCATTTATCTTGAAGATTACACTTTTATCAGCAGGATATTCCTTTTCCTCGAAGATTCTAGTTGTCTTGCCCAATTGCTCATTTTTGTGCTGAGATGACATGCTGGGTATTGGTGGTTAATATTATTTGGTTAACTTCATTCACACTGCACTCCATGCACATAGCAGTGTTTATAATTTATAATTAGAAATCAAAGAAAGAGTTTTTATCAGTGTATTTTGTTTTTGCTTACAGACATTTATCAAGTGCCTACTACACCCAGTGCTTTGGTGAATGTAGACAAGATAGTAGACAACATGGACGCTGTCCTGATTTATTTCCATATTAGATGTTACAGACATTAAATAGCTATTGTATATCAGGCATCGGCTGGACACTTTCTCTTTATGTCATTGGTTCCTCAAAATCATCATGCTTTGAAGAAGGTGTGATTGTCTAAATCTGGGAGATGCAAAAACTGAAACTTAAAAGTTCTTGCAATTTTTCCAGGGTTAAATTTATTTCAAAGTAAGTACTTAAAAATAGGTTTCTGATTTCAAGTCCAGTGCCCACTGCAGAAAGACAAATGATATATAGCATTAGTGAAATGACTATAGAACAAGGCAAGCTACTTTAAAAACAGCAGAGGAGGAAAATATGTATTTCTGTATCTTCAGTTCAAGGAGGCCACATGTATTAGTCAGGGTTCCCCAGAGAAACAGATGTGATCTGTGATCTGCAAGCCGATGACTTAGAAGAGCCAATGGTGTGAATTCCAGTCCAAAGGCCAGCAGGCTCGAGACCGAGGAGCTTGAGGCTTCAGTTCAAGTCTGAAGGCAGGAAAGAACCTGTGTCTCAGGTTCAAGGTAGGAGGAGGTCCCTTTTACTCACGGGTCAGCTTTTTTGTTCTATTCGGGCCTTCACTAACTGGGTGAGACGTACCTGCGTTAGGGAAGGCAATCGATTTACTCAGTGTACTGATTGAAAGGTTAGTCTCAATCAGGAACAATACAGACTCCTTACAGACTCGCCCAGAGCAATGCTTGACCAAATGTCTCGACACTCCATGATCCAGTCAAGCTGACAGGATAACATTAACCATCGCGGTGGTTTGCCCTTCCCTCTCTTGATATATGTTAATAACAATAAGTCATAGTTGCTTCTGCATTAAACTTCTTATGTCAAGATTTTTCTTTTTTAGTTTAGGCAGATGCTTGCTTTTAATATTTTTACACTGCCCAGTATATCTGGTTTTTTTTTTTTTTTGTACCAGATTCTGATATCTTTTTAGGGAGCTACCTCTTCAATGGCCTGTTCTCGAGGGGACTGTACATCAAGGTTCCCGACTTTTCTCTACCTGAAGGGCAGACATGTGACCCAAGATAATCTCAACAGACTCCCTCTCTGGGACTGTGACTCTGAGTAGAGTGAAGCAAGGAGAAAAAGTGGTTGGGTGTGATTATTCCAGGGGCAGAGACTTTCTGAGTGCTTCCTGCTGCTTACATACCTGAAACTGCCAGATTTTAAGCCTTGTTCTTTATTCTTCCATCAACATCCTGCTAATAGATTTCCTTTTGCTTAGTTAGTCACATTTGTTTTTGTTGTATATAATGATAGTACTGTATCAGATTCAAAAGCATTGTATGGTTACCCACCATTTTGTGTCTAGTCTCAGTGGGGATGAACATCAACTCTTTCAGATATGTCCCTGGGATGGATTTCCCAAAAGATTAAATAAGCCTGGACTACCATGGAGAATTCTGTAGCAAAGCTATGTTTTGAAGTGCTTTCACTTTTACATTGTCACATTTGGCTCCCTTTGCCTCGTATGGTCCCCACATACTGAGACTGGGACCAAAGCCATTATTTTTGCCTAATCTTAAAATCTTCTTATAATACTTTTCAACTGGGAATCCTGGAGTTATTCAATCTTGTGTATTGCGTGCTTGAATGAGGAGTAAAATGGCTGATGATGCAGCACTTCTACTGCCTCAGTAGAGTTTCTGCACAGTAAGAATGCATGACCAAGACTCTCCCACCCCAGTAAAGAAGCAGAGATCACAAAGACTGAGTGACTAGACGGAGACTCAGCAGCACAGAAGAGGATGCAGGGCCGGAACTCCAACTTTTCTCCTTTGTGGGCGTTAACGACCTGATTTGTAGTGTTGCTCTCTCCCCTTTTTCGCTTGGACCTGCGCTGTTCATAGAATGCTCTGGTGTTCCTCCAAGTCAGACACTAGCACTGGCACATCCCATGGGTGCATTCTAGAACTTGATCCCGTCAGGACCATGGGCCAAGGACCAGCAACAGCATCTGCTTCAGAAAACCTGTCGCTCCTCCCATTTCTTCCACTGTTCTGTGTTGCTTTGGCTGAGGAAAATGGTCCTCTTTCACAGTTTCTTTTGGCTCCTTTGGAGCCTTACAAATCCTCACACGGCATCTGGGATCTTTCCTATTGCTGTCAAGTGGGTCTCATCATCGCTGCTTTTTTGTATTCAGTACGTTATACCTCTGTCCTCTTGTTCTCTTTGGCTCATATTTTAGCAATGTCATAGTCAGCACAGTCTCATCCTTAATTTTTTTTTTTAATGTGTGTAGAGTGTATCATGGGTAAACCTTCTGCTCTTACGGTCACACCAGCACACATTTAATGCCGCCTTTTAGAACCTGAACACGCTTTGCTATTCCTCTCACATTTCATGCCCCAGTGGTTGTTATAAGTTCCCTGCTGTATTACAACTGCATTTCAGACACTTAATCCTCATATCCACGGGGACATCACATATTGCTAAGGTCAGAATTTTCCCTTCTGTGAAACTGTGCAGTTCTACTCTTTAAGATATATGATGTGCTTACAGTTCAAGCTTTAAAAAATTCAAGTGACTTGCCTTCCTTATTATGGCATTTAAAAATATTCACAGGTCTACAGGGACAAGTCACAGATTTTTCTGACCCATGCAGCAAAATGAATGAATGGGGTAAAAGCCTACGCTTTATTCTACCTTTCCCACCCTTGGCTCATATCAACAGCGTCTACAACATATTTATCTGTTTAGAATGTACATTTTTGTGTTTTTACATTTGGCATTTCAAGTCAAGCATGTGAAGCAATTTCATATAAGTGTTTTCAACAGCCTGGCTTAATTCAGCATAACTTTGATCTTTATAAACCCGAGACAGGAATGAGTACCTTCTCAACCCCGCATTTCGATTCCTGTAAGGAAGGTAAGAAAGCACTGTTATTTTGTGGGGAGTGGCTGTGGGAGGTTGGAGGATGTCCACATGTCCAAAATTTATCTACCCTATTTCGCCGTGTATAATGCATAGCCATGTTTTTGGCCCAAACTTTTAGGAAAAATAGCTTTCATTTAAATTTTAAAATTCAATTATTTATTTATTTATATTCAGATATCTGTTTTTTGTATTATAAAGGAATTTTAGCATTTGTTTTTGAACATATTATGGTACAAGAAATTGTATGTAACAAATAATTACAAAACACAGGAACAAATACAAGGTATTTCAGGTACTACCCATGTATAATGCACATCATTATTTTTCCCTCAAAAATTTCCATATCATACATAGCACTCCTTGTGTGCTTTTACTCCAAGATCATGATAATCCCATCTTCTCTTTTCCAAAACTAACTCTTCCTTTTATTGTCTCATCCTTTGAATTGCAGCCAGTCCCTCTTTTGATTATTTCTTGATTTCCCTCTCTCATCCAACACATGAAGCCCAGCTTCCCTATGACTACAAATATGCTCAGGTTTTCCTTGTCAGAAAACCTGTTTCTTAACTGTATTAATGCCTCTGGATTCATTTTTCCAATCACCACCCGAACTTACAGGTTCTGTTTCATCACCGCCTATTAATCTCTGAATCATTTATAGTAGGCTTCAGCTGTTGTTGCTCTCCTAAAATGATGAGAAGAATGGTTGAATCTGCCAAGAGGTGGGGGTAATATTTGAGCTTAGATTGAACGTGGGAAAGGGCACATCAGAGAGATGGAAGGGCAAAGACAGCAGCCTGGAGGCAGGACTCATAGGATCTGTTTTGTCAGAGCCAAGTGCAGTGGTAGGTGTTTCAGATATGGAAACAAGTTTAGTTGCTAGGAAGCTTTCATCCTGTAAACTAAAGACAACTGAAAGCAAAGAAAATCCTTGACTTGCTACACAGAGACAAATGAGCAGAAGGGAGAGCCCTATGTCTTCCCAATTACCACTCTTCCATGATTTTTCCATTGTCTATGTGGTGGTTAGAATCCCTGTCTACAGACTCCATGGACCCAGTGCATGGGTTTCAATACACCACGGCAGATTACCTTTAAGGCAAACCCTTGGTTTATCCAGAAGCTCCAGTGACTGTCTGTAAGCTCCTCTGGCTTGTTGATCCTTGTATATAGTCTTCTAAAAGCTTTACTTCGCCTAACAGACAGGCTTACTTCTCTTCCAGCAATGCACATTCTGTGAGACTGTTTTCTGTCTGTTGGATACTTGTATATGGAGTCTAACCCCACTTTGGGACCACAAAATTGGGATGTGAGTGAAAAGTGAAATGTGAAGCATAAAATTTAGAATGGCCATGTTGATAAGTAGTTTTGTTCAAGTCAGATGGTCATTTAACAATCATTCCTCTTTCTTTGGTGTTTTAGGTGTTTCCAATTGAGATTCTGGGTTCCCAAGTAAGCGAAAAGGGATCAACAGGTCATAGCCCCTCTGGGCATTCACTCATGTTGTCATATATTGCTCTTTCTCATTTCTCCTACTCCGGGAGTGGAATTCATGTGGGAGAAACCCTCGCATCAGATGACCAATAAGCCTGGCTCCTGGGAAAGAATAGTTTCAATGGCTAAGAAACTTTCGTGCCAGCTTTTCAAAGCTGAAACCCCGCCCTTCACTTAGAGTTACATAATCTTGATCAAGTTACCTAACTCTCTGTGTCTCACTTTGTTCATTTGTAAAACAAGGGTAACAATGGCGATTTTTTAATAATATTGTTGTGGGCAGGGTAGGTGAATTAACATGCACAATGTTTAGAACAGGATTGTGACATCGTGAAAGTAATAATTTCAAACTATTGTAATTTTAAGCTATCATTATTATTATAGTTGAGTTTTGTAAGATATCAAGAGCTCTTAAGTAAATTGATAGGACAAAGGACAAAGTTCATTCTGGCAAACCACCAGTTGATCCCATTCTTCTTTATAGTACTTCCCACTTGCTCCTCAACATGTTTTAAGATGTGGATAATTCCATTAGTTTCTTGGGAGGGAGCTGGAATTGGGAGATAATTTAATGATGCTGTATTTGGAGAAGAGGTTTCTTATGATGTGTGTGTGTGTGTATGTGTGATATGCACTCAAGACACAGGACACACATGTGATATATACACACACAGCACATGTGTATACGCACATGTGCGCACACATTGCACACACATGATACACATGTGTATATACCACAAGACATATATGATATGTATACATGCATATATGATATATGTATATATCATAAGATATAGCTATGTATCATATATAAGATATATAATAAGATATGATATATATATTTATGATATGTTATATATATCTCATGAGAAAGACCTATAGGCATAAATTACCCTAATCAGGCATAAATGTCGCCTGATTCCTTTATGCCATGTCCCTCACTCACTCCAGCCGAGGATGGTAAATGTAATAAGCCACTGTCACATGCACATTAGTCTTTCAAAACATTATTCCAGTACCTAAAGGGGAAATGTGGACTGCTAATGGAGCCCTGTTACTGATAATAATGTATTCACAGGCTAAGTTAGGCTCAAACTTTAATCTTTGATGATGGCAACTATAGTTAACCTTTGGAGTTTTTCTTTTTTTTTTTTTTGTATCATGGTAACAACCAAAAGGATTGTCGACTATATAATTCTGGGAAAAACCTGGTCACGTCAGTTCCACAGGGTTTTGAGGTCTTTTTTCTTCTCTTCTTCCTTCCATGAATTAATTTTCACTCCCAGAACAAGCTCTTGATGTAAATTTTCTATATCTGAACTTTTGGATTGTTTATGTTACATGTGCCATAAAAATTATTTGGCACCTCTCCTTTCCTGTCCTCTGCCCATAGCTTAAGTTCATCTTTCCTTTGTGATGGGAAAATCTGGGAGGCTGTCAACACTTGACATTGCTCTGTATCCCAGTGGGTAATGACGGCACTGATGCGAGGTTTGGGGTCTGCTCAGCTGAACCTTTGAGGCACAGATGTTCCTTGAAGAGCCTGCTGGAGCTGGCCAAACTCAACAATACATAATTTGGGACAACAATTTTGTGGGTACAAAGAGTCTTCCAGTATTTCTGACTCTCCTGCTTCCAGACAGAGCTGGAAACATGGCAGGGGCAGCCTTTTGAGTGGGATCCCCAAACTTTGCTCATGGGCTAGTGGCTTAAACTTGCAGTTTCATACTTTGAAGCCAGGAAGAAGGTCTTGTCTATTCAAATCTAACTTTAATTTTACTCTTTCCTCTTGGTTATTACCATTGTGCCAAGGATTACCAGCATAGTCTAATACACTTAAGGAGAGCCTTAAGTGCTGTAGATGGTCTTTGTCCTGTGGCTCATGTCAAAAGTGCAGGGTGTTGAAGCACCGTTGAAAACACTGGTTTTCAAAGCTGAAGACAGTGATCTGATGTCTCTGACATCTGGACTTGAGAAACAGGTTTATTGAGAGGTGACAGACAGTTGCGTGACCTTCTCTTAAAACCTCGAACTGAATCAGATGTACTTTTCTTGGGAAAAAGATAATGACTGGAACAGATGTCATCTGAAAATGACTGTCTGCATGACACTCAACCGCATCCCTGAGAGAGATTGTACATCTCCCCTTGGATAATAATCCTGTTTTCCCTAATCAGGTTTTTTCTGTTTGTATTCAGAAGGAGGAAGAGGATACTATAAAATTAAAACTTGGCAGCCTTTGAGAACTAAAAGTGAATAAAGTGTATTAAAAGTTTGTTATGAAATCTCTGTGTTATGAAGAACTCAGATAATTTATGGAGATACTCTGCCCTCAAAGAGGTGGAGCGTAACTCCCTCTTCCTAATGTGTGAACTGCACACAGTAGCTTCCTTCCAAAGAGCACCTATGGAAAGGGAGAAGAAAAGTAACCTTATAGTAGAGAAATCGAATAAATACTACTTCAGCTAAGGGATCAAGGTCAACATCAACAGTCATAAATCATGCTGATGGCAGGCACTCTTGTTATGATATGATGAAAATGACACTTCACCTCTGTGATCTTCCTTCCAAACCCCATTACTCCAGTCGAATCATGAGAAAAATATCTGACAAATTCCAATAAAGTGGTACCTACAAAACCCCTGACTAGTACTACTCAAAAATGTCCAAAACTTCAAAAACAAGAGAAGCCTGAGCAACTGCCACGGACAAGAAAAGCTTAAGAAGACATGAAAACTAAATATGATATGAAATCCTGGAACAAGAAAATGTCATTAGGTAAAAACTAAACAAATCTGAATCATGGACTTCAGTTAATTAAGAAAAGACATTTTCTTATATCTCAGCTGATTTAATTCTCCCAGTGAAACCATGTCACTTTTAAGGGACAGAACATATGGCTGGGGGCTTAATTTCTAAACCTCTGCTTTGAAAGGTAAAGTGACTTGTTCAAAGTCACACATCTCATGAGTGACTGAGCTGGGATTTAAGCCTAAGACTTCCATGTATGCTTGCAACATAGAACAGATTCACCATAATCCGATAATGACTTACATATTCATTTTTCTTTGCTGCTGTGGTGAATGATCATGTTAGCAGCCTAAAATAACACCCACTTATGTCACTTAGATCGGCAGTCCAGGCCCAGTGTCCCTCAGCCGGGGGAACTTTGCTTAGAGTCTCACAAGACTTAAATCAAGACATAGGCAGGGCTGCCTTCTTTTTTTGGCGCCCCTGGAGATGAATCTGCTTTTAAGATCATGCAGGTTGTCTGCCAAATTTAGTTCCTCCTCGTCATAGGACCGAGGTCCTCATTCCTCTCTGGTTGTAGGTCCAGATCTCTCTAAATTCCTGCATTTCTTATCACATTACCCTCTTTATATTAAAACCAGCACATGAGGCCTTTCTCGTGTTTTGAATCTCTTTGACTTCTTTTGTCTTCAGCTGGGAGTAAGCTCTGATTTAAGAGTTCTTGTGATTATATTGGGCTCAATGGGTAATTGGTGAATCATCTGCTGGATATAAAGTGGAGAGTCAGGCCTCCATCCCAATTCTTTCTACCAACACGACATCTTCACTGAAGGGTAGGATGACTTCAGGGCAGCTATGCAGGAAATCTAATTTACAGACCACATTCAGATTCTATCTCCAGATATCCCAAAAGGGATAAATCCACAGTTTCTTCTATGGTGAATAGTTTTTCAGTTTGAAATTTCTAGACATAGAATTCATTTTCCAGTCCTTTCATATATTTCCCCCAAAATAGCCATAAATGAATTGCTTACAATTTCTCTCCTGATTTCCTGTTTCCACATCATATATGACTTCTTCACACTCCCCTTCCTCCCTTGGCTGGAAGTACAACAGCAAGGGCACCAGGTCAGGTCTGTTGGGTTCGCCTAGAGTTCCACAGAGTGACACAGGAGGCTGTAAGTCACTGCAGAATGAATGAATGAATGAATGAATGAGCAGCCCCTCAGCATTGAGATAATGGGGCATTTTGAGAGACTAAGGAGAAGTGCTCCCTTAGACTCACCTCCTCTTTCTGCCTCCTCCCAGGAAGGAGAAGCCCCCTAACAGGATTGTTGGGTTCCATGACCCTCTGTGGGCCCCATTTGCACAGGATGATGTCACTGTGCACTGAGGTTACAGTCTGGCCGTGGAGCTCTCTTTCTGATGCTTAGTAGGTTCTTTCCCTTCCCCGTGGTAGAATTTGTACACCAACACAGGGATAACGTTCCTGTAACCAGCTCTCTGGCATTCTCTTCTTTGAGGTTTCTTCCTTCCATGCAGCAGGGCAGAGCTTGAGAGGAGAAAAGGAGCTTTTAAAGGAGCATGGGCTTTAACAGTCAGGCTGCCTGAGTCCTCACACGGACTCTGGCGCTTTCTAGCTGTGTGAGTTTGGCAAAGTGAGTTACCCTCTCTCTGCTCCATTCCCTCATCAGCTAAATGTTGATAATAACAGTAAATGTTTCACAGGGGGGAAAATGAGATTATGCCTATAAAGCATTTTGCACAGTGCCTAGCATCTAGAAAGTGCTTCTCTCTTACAGCCACTTGGCCCATCCTCTCATGTTCTTTAAGCATTTGTTCAGATCCCACCTTTGCAATGAGGCTTCCCTGAGCTTCCTACTCTTACCTTAACCTGCTCGCTGTCATGATCTGGTTGGCACTCCTGATCTGCCTTGTTTTGCTTTATTCTATAGCCTTTGTCCAAATATTCTGATACATTGCATTTATTTTTTAATGCAGGTTAGATATTGAAGGTAGAATAGAGGCTGAGATGGGAAGAGGGTTCCTCTTCATGAAAATTTTGCTTTTCACTTTCAGAATTAAAAAACAAAAACCCTTGAAGCTAAATACATCCCTATGGCCTCATCGCTGAAGCTTCTACTGAGCTTTAATTTAAACATCAGATCGCCCCCACATGGGAAATAAATACCAGATAAATATCTGGTAACTTATGTCTATCATAATCCCTTGGTGTTTCCCAGAACATTGGGGACCAAGTCCATGTTTGGTATATTTCTGGCAACATCCAGTTCAGCATTCTTGGTACTTCTTGAGTGACAGTTTATTTTATAAAGATTTTCCTAATCTTCCTGACAAACTGTGATCTCTGACTTTAGTTTAATGTATTCATTCAAAATTATGCTTTTTTTTTTTTTACATTCTTACTATCCACTATACCACCCTCTTTTCTCATTTTAGTCATCTCTAGTGTTTTGAAATGTAGATTTTTAAAATTATTATTCAAGCAAGGCCATCGGATCAGGAGACAACTGCCTTTGGAAACTCATATTTCACACGCGCAGGGGCCCTGCCATGCCACACAGGGCCACACTGGGAAGCACTGGGTTAGTCAGGAGGAGGAGGGAGCCAGGGAAAAACAGAGACGAGAGATTTTACAGTGGATTCCATGGGAAGGAAGCGGTGAAGCAGAGGAAGCAGTTCCAGGTTGGCTAGTCTGAGCAATTTCCAGGGGCCCTAGAGCACCGAGGCTGCCCTGAGTTCTCTGGTGCCTGGCTCCGGGATGGTTAGTGCAGGTGGGTGAGAGCCCTGAGTGCAGCAGCCTGCCCAGGGGGTTGGCCGGGAGTATGGCTTTTGGATTGGCTGGTTTGCATATGAAAGAAGCACTTGCAGGAGAGCCCTTCACTATCGCTAGGCATTGACTAGCCCTTGGAGGCAGTCTCTCAAGGATTAGCCAGTGCCCGCCACCCCCCACCCCTGCCCCCATGTCAGAACATCAGAAAATAAGGAAAATAAACAGGCATGATCAATAAACCTAGTCTCCTAGATTCTCCCAAGATCTTTAATAATTGGATTTCTGTCTTCTTTTCCACATAACTATCTCCTTCCCATTTCCCATCCAGTTGACTTGATATTCTGTTTTCATACTTGGGAATGTAACTTTCCACCAATACTCTAACCCCTCAGTTCCAATGATCGCCACCTGCACTTAAGCTCCCAAGATGAAGCACTGTGTTAGACTGGCCGTGTTTCATATTCACTTTGGATTTTGTTCTCTGACATTTCCTTTACTGTCATGTACCCCTTGTTCACTTTTATATCCTTTGCTTTATCCACTCCACAAGTTCTTTATGCTTGAAAATCCTCTCAATTCATCCTCTCGAATTTGAGTTAATAGACTTCACCACTTCCTACCAATTTCAAAATTGACCCACAAAATATCTTCAGTTTAGCTACTCCCTTCCATTCTTTCTTCCGTCATGTAGTTTTTAGGCCTGGTTGTATCCCTTCAGCCAGGACCAACAATCTTCTTTCTCCCACTCTCTAAATAGTATATACATTGCTGCTAGATTAATCCTTCCTAAACATAATTCCTTTTATGAGACTCTCCTGCACAATTACCCTCATTGACTCCTCCACATCCAGAGTGCAGAACAAACAGATTATTTCAGGATTAATGGTCCTTCACGGTAAGGCTTTTTTCCCGTCTCTTGACTAACGTCTGCTTTGATTTCTTTTCTAGCCAGTTCCGAGCTTTCTCTCCAAAGGACATGTAACTCTACGGGGGCACTCTCATTCTGTCCTGCTTCCGTTGTTTGTGTACCGTTAGCCTTTAGCCTTTACGTTTCTTAATGGCAGGGTCTTTATCTTATTTGTCTTTGTGTTTTCTAAAGTGCTCAGCAATAAGCCTCATAAATGGTAGGTGTTAAAGATTACTTTTAATGGAATAAAATCTCAGAGCACCATGTTAAGAACCCCAGCCCCTCAGCTAAATCCTTAATGAGGTGCCATTTTTAAGAAAACAAAGATATTTTATAAGTAATCAGACCTACATTCCAAGCAATTACTTTACAAATGTGTATTTGATTCAAAGAGTTAAACAAAGTAACAAATTACCACTTGTACCTTAGTTTGCATTATGTTTTGTACTATAAGCTTTCCTGGGGCTTTCAACTGTACATTTAACATTTAGAAAAGGGTTAAGCAAATGCTGTGTGTTGCATCCAATAGAGAAGGGAAAGTGAGATGAATTAAGTTGTTTACATAAAAGCCAAATAAATCTAAGGCACAGATATAGTTTAATATATCATGAACTCCCACACATTGTAAGCTTTGAGAGGGCAGCTATATTATCTTGCCTAGAGACAGTGAGGGGGCAGAGAACAGTGGAAAGTCTGATTTATAATACTATAGCGAGTAGACTGGCTACTCCCTCGTTATCCACCTGGTAGGATCAGCGCCAGTGAGAGGAAGTAGGAAACAAAGTCATAAACTTTCAGAAGTAGGAAGGTTCTTAGAGGTCATTTGATTCAATCTCCTGCCCATTCTCCTGCAGGAATCTTCCCCAAGTGCCACTGACATATGGCTTCTGTTGAACATCCCACTGAGAATGATGATTGCTTTATTGAGGGATCTCATTTCACTTTAGGACAGAGCTAATTATTTGGAAATCCTTCTTTTCTATTGAGTTGAAATATGCTTCCTATAACTTTTACCCAGTGGCCCTCATTCTATCCTCTGGAGTAACACAGAACAGATTCAATTTATCTTTCTTATAATTGCCCTCCAAATAGCTGGAGCTCCTATCATGTCCTCTGTCATTCTTTTTTTCTAGAGGCTAAATAAAAATCTCCATTCCTTAAATGACAATTTCAAAGCACTTTATTTGCTTCTTGCATTTGGAATTTATATCATGCCAATTAGCATATTAATTTGTATATATTTCAATTTTCTTTGCCCTATGCTGAATGAGTTGAAGAAGTGTTTTTTGGAATCTCTTATTCTTCTAGTCACCTTTTTCTGCATCCACCCTAGGTCTTCAATCTTTCCTTTAAACATAACTTCCAGAAGAGAGAGGGGACAAAAGACTGCATGTCTCTTAAAGGAATATCTTTCTAATGATTTTAAAGGGAAGTGTGTCGATACCATGGCAGTTAAGACTGAAATTATTTTAGAGGAAGTACAGTTGACCCTTGAACAACATGGGCTTGAAGTACACGGATCCACTTATAGGCAGGTTTTTTTCAATAAATACTGTAAATGTATTTTCTCTTCTTTATGATTTTCTTAATATTTTCTCTAGCTTACTTCATTATAAGAATGCAGTACATAATATAGATAACATACTAAATGTATGTTAATCAATTGTTCATGTTATTGGTAAGATTTTTTTGTCAACAGTAGGCTATTAGTAGTTAAGTTTCCTGGAAGTCGAAGTTATAAATGAATTTTTGACTGTGCATGGGGCTGGCACCCCGGCCTCTGCTTATTCAAGGGTCAATTGTAATGTGGAGATGAGACCATGTGAGACTTAGGACGGAGCCCAAAGTCTTCGAGGGGGGCTTGTCCAGGCTCCCTTCCACCTGTGGTGCTGCCTCCTCTCCCTCCTGGCCGGGCCCTGAGGCTCTGGCTCTCTCTCTGCCTGAACCCCAGAGAATTTGGAGTGAATGTGACTTCCCTTGATTATGTCAGATGTCAGTGTAGTTCTCTTGAGGCAGCCTCAAATTACGATTTGATGAACAAAACAATGCTGAAAGTCCTGGTGTAGGTGGCTGTGTGACCAAGGTGACTAGAGAGCACAAGGTCAACTAGAGCCTTCTGGACTTGACCCCCTGAACCTCACTTTAAGTAGTGGTACAACCTGATGAAATATCTGAAAATACTAAATAGGCTACTAGGCTTTCATTCCTGCTAAATTTTACCATGTTAGTTTTCATTTCTGTCTCTCCTTTTTCATTCCCTTAAGCATCTCCATGGCTCGATTCTGTCCTCCAGTTAAGATTTCTGTCATCTTTCATTTGATAAATATGACAGTTATGTCTTAACCTAAGCTTTAGATGAAGTTATTGAATAAGATGAACCAGGAACTAGACCCTTAGGTCTGCCATTTGGGACCTCCTCTCAGACAGGTGTAGATAATTTAACCAATATCATTTAGGTTCCAGTGTCCTACCCTTTCTGAAAACTTTTAACAGTATCATTAGTCAGCAAACGTTTCTTCATTCTGTCCACAAGGGTATCCTAAAACTTTGGCGCAGCTTTGCTGAAGTCTGAATGTAGTGTGACTACTGCATTGTCTTGACCAAATTTCCTCACCAAAAGAGGAGGGAGTGCATTTTGTCTTGAACTCATGGTTTTTCCTAAGAATCATCACATTCTTCTTCTTTCTGTGTATACCAGCAGTCTCTTCGGTCATTAGTACAGTTGCAAAATACATGAGTTTTATTAGTCTGTAATTTTTAGAATCTTTTTTTCATTTTGAATTTTTATTTTCACTTGATACTTTTTGCCTTATAACGAATTTCTCAAATACACTGACTTTATGATTGTAATTCAAGCTTCCTTTAGTCCCACAATTCAAGTCATTGTGGATTAGAAATTGATTTATTTAACCATTTATGGTCCATTTGGATTTTTTAATAGTTCTAGAGAAATCTTCATGTTTGGAACAGCGCTATTTAATGACTTTCTGTGGTGTTAGAAGGGATGTATCTCCAAAACGGCAGCCACTGGTCACATATGGCTACTGAGTGCTTGAGATGCGGCTAGTACAACCAAGGGGCTAAATTTTAAATTTTTAAATTTTAACCTAAATTTAAACAGCCATGTGGGGCTGATAGCTACCATATTGGACAGCACAGTTCTAGAATTCTGGACTTTTTATTAACAAAACACATTCCTTTAGAAACCCTCTCTTTTTGTTTTTGCATTGAAATCACTTGTGATTGTGTAGTTGGATTGAAAAAACTTCAGTGTACCTCTCTCATCATGGGGTTACCTTGATCTTTTCATGGAGATATTTGAAATCTGAATATTTGAAAAAGGAAATTTTTTTTCCTTTTCTGTTTTGTATATGTAGATGTGTCTACCTTCTGCTTCTCTTTAGAATGAAAAGTTTAAGATTTTACAACGGCACTTAGGAAGAGCCATTGCAGGCACAGGTGGCTGAAATTTTGCCAGAAAAAAAAAATAAGGGTAGGTTCTTCTCTTTCTTTTATAGCACATTTCACGTCGTGCTCATGAAGACCCAACCATGATCCTTTCAGTTTGCAGGGGTGAGTTCTAGACGTTTCAGGGACTGGGTGCACTCTGGATAGGTAGAGAAATATCTTCAATTAGGAAAGTACAGATGTTAACAAGAAATTAATGCTTATGACAAGAACACGCTTCTTAAATAATTTAAAGGTTGAAGCCACAGAATGTTATCAAGAGAAATTAATGCTTCACTGAGCTCCGATACAACTAGAACTAGAAAGATTTTTACACGGGGCTATGCTGGAATGATGTAGTTGTTTGCATCTACATCTTTGACTTTGTAGCCTGGGTTGCTAGATTGGTGTGTCATAACTGGGAGGCATGTGTGTATGCATTTATGCACATTTGTACATGTACAAACACTTAGAGTCATACAGGCAAATCTGTATGTACAGTGGCACCTGTTTATTCCTAAATCAGAGTTTGCATTTCACATTTTCTTATGAATAATTTATTCTTATGACAAAAAATTTAGAGGAGCCCTAGGATTTGTTAACTGTTTCTGAAACCGTGGGGTCGGTGCTTTATCCTCGAAACTTCATGAATTTCTAATACATGGATTACTAATTACAATAATGATACCCTGCTGTTTCAGGCTTGGCGGTGGAGAGCACCGTGCCACCCTTGGCTTCTGTGTTGCTGCTTTTCTATTGAAGTGGAGGTCAGGTCGGTCTGACAGGCACGGCTCACTCATTCGCTGACTCACGGTGACAAATCTGGGACATAATCACCCTTGCTGTCTTTGTTTCCTTCCTAACAGACTGAAGGATTGACAAAATGACCAGACCAATATCCAAGGTTATTCGGTGGGAATGCACCAGTAAATGGTCAAGTGTTTGGAGAACAATAACTCCTAAGGAGAGCACTAAGTGTTTCTTTTTGCCTCTTGCTACACAAAGCCCATTTACAGGCTCAATTCCTTTGTTTTGGTGTGGTTTTTTCCTGACACAGTTGGAAGAGAAACAATGAACTCTGGCCATTGTATTCTAAGTAATTACCAATTACCCCATACCTTTTTCAGAAAATTATGCAGAATGGGAAAAAAAAAAACCCCCAAACTGCACAGTGACTTGTAGTTGGTTTCCAGTGTTTGTAGCTAACAATGCTGCACCCCAGCTCCACGGAGGTCCCTGTTACTTAGCTGCCCCCAGTACAGTGGCTCAGTACAGCGGTGATGTACAACAGTTTTCGGGTACAGAGACTGGAGTCCTGAGGCCCTCATTGCATCAGTGCTGTAATGGACCCTGGACTGGCTTAAGAGAGAGCAATGAATTCTTAGGCCAGTGTGGCAGCAGAAGCTTCCAGAGCTACCTTTTCTTTGTGTCCTAGAACCAACCATCCCCTATCTACCTTTGGCTTCTTCTTGAAAGAGCAAACACATATAGAACAGGATAGGGAATGTGTGTGAGCTCCCCTCCCACCTGTGTCTTTGTGGCTACTGTTTGGTAAGTACCCTCGAAGAAGGTGGAAGCTCTCCACCCTCTTACCGAGGGGTAACATCACCTACCTGCCTGCTTGCCTTCTCCTCACCCCCCCACCCTTTCACTTCATCAGTATCGATGAAGTTGCATGGTTTAGGGTGTCAGAATATGCCACCCTAAAATATGCTACTTTTGCATAAGGATGATTTTGAGCTAAAAGTACTGGAAAAATGGCAGGTGCAAGAAGGGCTTTCCAATCATTTCTTGTCTTTCCTGAAAACAGGAAATAAAAACTCCCATGTGGAAGATGCCTTCCCTGTATCGGGAGGGAAAAAAAAAACATTTTTTCAGTGGGGAATCAGAGCTGAGAAAATTCTGTACAAACACGCCTTGTTAAAATAATTCTTATCTTCCCATAGTCACTCGGGAACATTTTGGTTGCTTTTGCACAGTCGTCCCTCTTTGTTCAATCCAGTAGGAAAACATTTAGGTCTGGCCACTTCTTAGGGTCTTCAATTCTTCTTTTATACAAATCTGTCTACTCTTCTCCTGTTAATCTGTCTTCTGTAAGTTTAATTCTCAGGCCCTGCTGAAGAACTTTAAGAAGGTAGAGGGAAAATTTTGCCTTCTCTACATCGATGATGGTGGAATGGAGGTTGTAGAGATTAGTAAGTTCCCTTTATGAAGCTGATAGTCTTTCCACTGTTGCTGTTTCTTTCCCAAATCACTCCCCTTACCCCAACCCAACACAGGTTCACAGAAAAGAGAGGTGCTGATTTTAGTAGGGGAGGGAGGCTTACTGAAATCACGGAAGAATTTAGGGATAGAAGACCAAGTGGACAAAAGGACAGAAGGCAGTAACAGCCTTTAAGTAACACATTTAAGGGTTGGCCGCTTTTGTGTTAAAACCATTAGACATGATTAACGCTCTGGCAACTTGATAAATAGGAGCTTTAGTTTCTTTGAAATAATTCTGGGCTGTGGGTGGAGAGAACAGAAAGAGAAATGTAATTAGGGGGAAGGTGGAGAGGCAGGGGGCCCCTTCCAAAGTGTTTACTTTTATAACTTGTAACTCAGCCAGCTCACCCTTCCGTTGTTACTTGCTAAATGATGCTTTATTCTTGTTCTATAATTGAGGGTGATTACAGTTTAGAAGTAATATTTAAAAATGGATTATCTAAATGTATACTGCTTATTATGTTGGCTCAGCACATTGTGTGTATAGGTTGTAAAGCATTTTATGGATTAAGTTGTAATTAATTTTTTATCATTTTAATTTCTTATGCTGTTCTCTGTGCCCCTTTGCATATGATATTCTCTACCAGGAGTTTTCTAAAGGCACCTGGGTATTTTTATCCGGCAGTTAAGAAGTATTTTTGGTGCAGCTCATGTAGAACCAACCCAGATAAAAATATGGCAACAGGAGAAAAAAGGAGACAGTTTCCCTGACAAAGTTTCTTTTGTATGTAAATTATGAGTTTCTTGTAGGAACACTTGAACTAGCTGTCTAAGCTAGATGGTATTGACCAGTTGGGCTTGGGGTACTCAGTGGTGGTAGAATTTTCCTGCATAAAAATGTGGGTAATAAGCAAGATGCATATTATAGGTACTTATGTACCGAATTGGTCATAAATGAGAGGGTTCCTCATGATGAAAATTACTTTTTACGCTCTCATGTATTTGAATTGAGAGCTTTGTCAGATTAATGCAGTATTTTAATGGCACCCTGAAAGGGTGCTTGCGTGTGAATATCTATGAAAAAGCAAGTGCCCAGTTACGTAAGAACCAAAATAGCGTGCCTGAGCATGAAAGAGATTCCATTCAAACTGGGTATTTCTGAGACAGTCTGGTTTTACACAAACAACCTCGTTACCTCTATAATTATCCCGACTGACAGTGCCATGTTATACCTAAGCCCTCTGCTCTCAGAAAAGAACAAGCATTAAGATATCCCCCTACCTTTTGTGTTCCTGGAAGTAATTTTGTTCAGAGAACCGACCTTCTTCATATAACTTAGATATGACTCATGGACACTGCCACATGTCAGAGTCAGGGACAGACCTTCCAAATTTACATTCTACAAACATTTATCTGAACAGTTTTGCCCCTACTCAGCAATCAAGGCAAAATGCTTATTAACCAAGCTTTGGTTAAGATTTCCTCCTTCCTTCAGATCACTGAACTTCAGCCCACCTTGCAGCCTGAGCTTGCACATAAGCCCCCCTTTACAGCCTGTTATGGACTGACTGACTGTGTGCCCCCCTCACCCCAGATTCCTTGTGGAGACCCTACCTGCAATGAGATGGCGTTAGGAGGAGGTAATTAGGATTTAATGAGGCCATGAGGGTGAAGCCTTTATGAATGGGGTTATGCCTTTATGAGAGTCCTGCCTCTGCTCTCTGCCACGTGAGGGTACAACTAAAAGTCAGCAGTCTCCAAACCGCAACAGGACTCTTACCAGAATCTGACCATGCTGGCACTCTGATCTCAGATTTTCAGTCTCCGGAACGGTGAGAAATGAATTTCTGTTGAGTATAAGCCAACCCACCTATGCTGCTTGTTAATGCAGCTTGAACGAACTGAGACACAGCCCCTCCTGAGAATAGGCTGGATTTACGATAAAACATAATCTCATCTACAATCCCCTTAGACTACCTTTTCATCCCACTTCCCCCTATACCTCATTCTTTGTAGCATTACTTACTCCTTTCTATAAAACTTAACCCTGAAGGGACTTGCAGATCTTAGAGTCAAAGGCTCTTCCTATCGCAGCAGCCCCGCCCTCGCTCCCCCCGCCCCCCCCCCCACTGCCGGCCCTACTGCCATTTGGTTCCCCACACTCACCCCTTGCAATGATCCTCTCAAAGTCTCTCCTTTCCAAGTCTAGATTCATGTATTATTTGATGTCAATTATACTTGTTAGAGGCAGAGTCCCGAGGAGCTCAGAGGAATTAAAAAGTTTCCTAAGAGCTTTCAGGAAAATGAACCAGACATGAAATTTTTCTTGCTGTGGTCAATGTTTTAGAATAAATGAAAATGATAGAGGTACCAAAACTCTCGTTCCTCAAGTAGATTCCACTCAGAAACTCCCAACCCGGCCTCTGTCTAGCCCTTATTTTGTTCATTATTCTAGAACAAAATTTTCTGTGCCCACCTTCTTTTTGAGAACAAGACTATGAGAAATAGAACTTAGGTGGCGAGGATTTGTTTCTAGTTTCCAGGATTTGTTTCTATAGAACTCAGGGGCTGACAGCAGCCCCTGAGGTCAATGGCATGAAGTGACTTCTGATTCTGCTGTGGCCTCAATTCGAAACTCATGTTCTGTGAGACTGGGGTGGGAGGAAGTGATAAATTTGACCATCTGAACCTCACTGTGGCTTTATAATCTGGAAACAACTGTTAAGAGAGAAATCATGTTTTAGTTGTGTTCACGTATTTTTGAGATTCCCTTGGAATGCAGTCTTTCTGTTATTTTCATTAGCTTCCCCAGCTCTTAGGAAAGTTTTTGATATTTTCTCTTATATATTATTAAAAACAACTATATCTCAGGGCCTCCTGCTACAGGTCTAGAGATGAAACAGTTTCATGGCTCTTTTTGTGGGGCTGTCAGCAGAGTGGAGAACAGGTCAACAAGGGAAGCAGCGTTTCCCTTTGACTCCCCTCCCAAGGTCAGAGCAGGAGGAGAGTGCCTGTAGTTCACAGAGCATTCTTCATGCGCCTGTTACCTATCCCGTTGGGTTTAATTCTGTTTTTAATGAGTTGCACACCTGTGTCCCTGGCTGGCTGCCCTCCACACAGTGGGAGGAGTCAAGGGAGGGCAGAATCCTCCTTCATTCTGAGTCCTAAGATTTGGAGCTGTGCCTGCCTATGTTTTGTTGAGCATTCCAAGTGTGGGTGGTAGTCTGAACATCTTCCCATTATGCTGAGGAGCCAACATCTGCTTTGATATGCAGATTGAGGTTAAAGACAGTGAAATCTCTCAGTTTTATTCAGTCACATCACAGCCCCAGCAAATTTCCCAATTGCAGAAGCAAATCATGGCTTTTTTTTTTTAATTTAAATTTTCTGGTTCATGGATACTGAACTCAGCTCAGAGAAGATGGTGGCGGAGACCACCCCAGCCTTGGGTTCTGGGGATGGCCCCACAGTAAAGAATGCAGGATGAGGCCTGAAAGCGGAAAGTCTTATCAGGTCATTATTATTCATGGGGCTTCTTTATGAGTCAGGGGTCAGGAGAGAGACGGACAGTAACATGTCAGATTTCATTTGACCACTATCACAACTTAAGAAAATGACTGGGTGAATTTTTATCAGATTGCAGGGCATATTTGGGATAGTGGAACTCAAAATGTAAAGTTTGCAGAATTCACATGAGTGGGCCACAGGGGCACCTGAAATTGATAAACAGTCCTTTCTGGGGAAACTCAGATGGAAGACACAATTCAGAGTCCCAGCCATATCTGAAGACAGATGCCAAACATGTTGAAATGAGGAGGGCAGAGAAAGCAAATGGTATCCACTGTATGACTCCTGAGATCCAAAGGGCTGGTAGGATAATCTGACCATGGCTGCTGGTTTATGATTGAGTTTCTTCTCATGTGAGAAACTCTATGTAGCGTTTCCGCGGTGATGCTTGGCATGGGCGTGAAAGGGGATCAGAATATGCCACCCAAATGTATGTCCCTTCGGCATGAGGATGATTTTGAGCTCTTTGCCATACCCCTGTCTGCCCACAAGCAGGTCATCAACATCCCCATCCCTCTTCTGCAGGAAGGAGAACACCCCTTATCACCGCAGATAAAAAGTGGGCACTGAGACGGGTCTGCAGAAACAAAGCTTTTACTAAAATAACATTTATCTTCTGCCAGTTTACCCCATGTATTCACCATCCCACAATTGTTGCCCCTAGACTCCCTGCACCCCTTTTCCTTTGTCTTGTTGCTTCTCCACAGATTCATTGTCCTTTGTTAAAATGATATCCAAACCCCTAGTTCTTTGCATTTTTACTTATTTCCTCTCTACATGTAAAAATTAAAATATTAACATCACGTAAAAATCTGTATGCCCTTTCTCCTATTCATCTTTCATCTGTTTAATTTGTAGGCCCCAGGTACAGAACCTAAGAGGGTGGAAGATTTTTTTTCCCTCCCTACAGGTGCTAGCTCAAGTTCACTCACCTCCCATGTTCTCTATGGTCTTCTATGATGCCTAAGCCACTGGTTATGAGATTTTTTCTAATTGTTGTTGATCCTGCACTCTTATCATTTTATCAGTAAGCACACACCTCCAATATATGTTTATTTACTTATAAATAATATAATCATAGTGCTGCGCTAGTGTTCCTATGCATTTTAAAACACACATAGAAATATCAATTTTAAATAAGAAATATTAGCATTCTAATATTCCTTTCCTAACTTCCCAGTGGGTCTTTTTATCCTCATTCAGCTCTGGAAAGCCTGCTCTCAGAGGCTGCTCCAAGAGCTCCTTCTTTCAAGAGCCAGGGCAGGCTGTTTGAAATGCAATCTAATCCTCTCACTCGCCTGCTTAAGACTGAAGTAGCTTCCTTGTGCACTGAGAATGGAGTCCTGGTCCCGCAGCCCAGCAAGCCCACCTGCCCGATTGCAATCTGACCTGTCTCCTTCTCCAGCTTCTCCTCTGCTACCCTGGCCCTGGATCATTAAGCTCCTGCCATGTTGGTTTTCATTCATTTTCTCAAATGTTGCAGTCCATGCCTTGTGCCTACCACTGAATGGTCACGTCAGTTAGTTTGAAGGCTCTCACTTCTATTTCTCACCTGACTAATTTTCACTCATTCTTTGAATCTCTTTTTTTTTTATGTTATCTTCCCTGATAATAGCTCTATCTTCTCCCATTGATCCAAATCAGTTTTTCCTATACTAAGCTCTCATCTCATTTTTAAGTATTCCTTCATAGCACTTATTACAAGGGGTAATTATTTGTTCCATATATATGTAATATGAGGTCTTTCCGGAAAAAGTCCAACCATTGTTAATAAAACCAGGACAGTTTGCACAACATCGATGTAACTTGGCAGCCAAGGAGAGTGGACTGTAATACGCATGCATGAATAAGGATGACTTCACTGTACTAGTCAGTAAGGGTGGTAGATGCCACTGAGTGAGCATGTGTGCTGTGTGTGGCCATCATATTCAGAATGACTGAGTAAGTAGAGCAATGAATCTGCCTCAGATTTTGCATTAAACTTGAACATTCCTCCATGGAAACTATTCCAATGATTTAGAAGGCTTTCGAGGAAAATGCAATGAGTGCAGCACAAATAAAAGCATGTCACAAATGTTTCAAAAATGGTTGAGAATCTGTTGAAAGTGATCCATGTTCTTGAAGGCCTGCAACAAGCAGAACACCTGAGAATGTTGAATGTGTAGGGGCTGCAATCAACAAAGATCGGCGACTGACAGTGCGAGAACTAGAAGCTGATCTACGGGTTCCAAAAACTACTGTGTCTGAGGTTTTGACGCAGGATGTTGGCATGTAACGTGTTGTGGCAAAATTCGTTCCATAGCTTCTGCTACCAGAGCAGAAGGAACATCGTGCTGCAGTTGCTAATGACTTGATTCAAACCGCTATCAGTGAACCTCAAGAAGGTCGTAACTTTGAAGGGGACTGAGGTGTCATTGAACTATATGCAATGTTTCTTGTATCTTGTATCTTCAATAAATGTCTCTATTTTTCACAGTACATGGTTGGATATTTTCTGGACATACCTCGTCATATACTATATATTACACACACACACGACATAGTTTGCTTGATATCTGTTTGTACCAATAAATTTTGTATGCTCTGGGTCTGTATTTTTAAATCATTTTATGCTGGTGCCTAACCCAACATTTAGTGCATAGTAGGCACTTGATTCAATTTTTATAAGTGAACAAAAACCAGTGACCGTATTTTTCAAACCAAACACTTTGGCATGCAGTTTTTGGGAGACCAGGGTCCAGCCTCTTTGTATAGAAATTCTTCCATAAAATTCAGGACACAGGACGGTGAATTTCCTCTTCATTCTCATCAATTATATATTAAGTCAGTGTTTGTAGCTGTTGCGATATGAATATGAGAAAGGGAGCATATCTGTGTAATGAGCACGTTGCAGAATGCTGTGGGACCATGCCACTTCTGAATGTGTCTGTCACTTCCCTTATTTTAATACTGCCGTTTTCTGAAAGAAGCCGCTGATGCTACAAATCCAGATCTCACTCTTATTCTGTTGTCTCGATTAGAGAATAACCTAGCATTTCTAAATTATTCACAAGTCTCAGGCATTGCTGAGGGTGAGCAACTGTCAAATATGGTAATTATCAGGCAGGCAGGAAGAAGGACCTGATTTAAATGTATGCATTTAAATTAATAGTCGCCCCATCTCTTCCTTAAGTGCCAAGGCAATTAAATGCAAATAGACCTCCCCAGGGGTCCTGGACCCCTGCCCCTCATCCCTCTCAGACCAAAGAGAAATATCATTCACAGAGTAATCCTGGGGCAGAGGGTTTGACAAAGCTGAGCTCCCACAGTGCTAGCCTCCATAAATACACGTGAAGGGAACATATTTTGAAGTATCAATTGGGGCTTTTCCTTTTTTAACTACCTTCTGTAATGATCTAATTTCTAGTGCCTTTCCTATCCCAGACCAGACAGCTGTGCACTGCTTTGAGAGGAAGAGGGAGGTTACCACGTAATCAGAGTATACAAGTCAAAAACACTTAGCTATTTATTCATTTCTTCCTTTCACAAATATAGCTAAGTTGTACTAGGAGTTTTGGTTCTGGGGATACAGTCCCTACCTCATGAAGTTTAAGTTCTATTTGGGTAGATAGATAATAAACAGGAACTAATAAGTAATCAATATAAATTCTATAACAATAATGGTCATATTTATAACAAAATCAGGTTAGAAAGATAGAAAGTGAAGTAGGTGACAATATTTAGATGCCTCGTTGAATAAATGTCATTTAAAAAGTCTTGGCAGATTTAGCAAATAATAGATACATAACATCCAGTATGTATATTTATGGGACACACTTATACTGAAACATTATTCATTGTTAACCTGAGATTCAAATTTAACTGGGCATCTTCTGTTTTATCTTGCAACCCTACATTTAAACTGCATCGTGAATAACATGAAAATTCTGGCTGTGGAACACCTGGAGAAAGAGCTGCATACGGTGGGGTGGGGTGGGGTTGGGGTGGGATCAGTGTGTATAAAATGCCCTAAACCAGGAACATGGAAGAAAGACTGTTTAGAGATGGGGATCAGGGGT
Organism: Mormoops blainvillei; assembly: GCA_004026545.1. Taxonomy (NCBI): domain Eukaryota; kingdom Metazoa; phylum Chordata; class Mammalia; order Chiroptera; family Mormoopidae; genus Mormoops; species Mormoops blainvillei. The sequence goes on along the minus strand of PVJD01011937.1, from coordinate 557 downwards.
TGCCCAGACCAGAGTGGTGTGACCTGGTAAACCAGTGCATATGGTGGATTTTATTTTAAATGTGATGGAAAACCACTGAAGAAGTCATTTGGAAAGAAAAGCGACGTTATCTGCTTTTTGTTTTAAAAATATCATTTCGGCTTTAGGGTTACTGACAACCCAGGAGTAAGAGAGGACGCAGATGTAGGGGAGGAAAAATTAGAGTTTTTTGACTGGAACTTTGTAAATTAGACATAAGTTAAGACAAAAGACATATTAACAGGAGAAAAACAAATAGAAATTTATCATGTGCATTGTCGGTACACATAGGAGTTCTAAGTGATGGGTAACTCAAAGGGATAGTTAGAACTTGGGCTTTTATAGCACTTAACAAAAGAGCAGTAAATTTGTAGAGCAGTGACAAGACAAAGGTAAAGGACTTTGAATTTCTCACCATAGCAAATTTTGGGACGGTAAGTGTGTAGGGGAAACTGATAAAATATAAGGATTGTTTTGTTACGGAAAAATGAAGCGACCAGACACTGAGGGGTTAGGAGCACGATCTTTATTTACGTGCA
>PVJD01011936.1:0-42945 GCA_004026545.1 Mormoops blainvillei | reverse complement strand
CCTCACTCTGGAGCCTGTCCCATCATGGGAGGGTCTGTAGGTCGGCCATCCTTCCCTTTCCTTTGTCCTCCTGCAAAAACAGGAGCAGCGGGGTTTGGCCACTCAGCGCACTCTAGTGGAAGATAGAATGAGCCTCTTGAACCTGTCCCTCTGGGAGGGGGCTGCACGTCCCACTGTGCTACGCCGTAGCTCCTGCCTGGTTGAGAGTGTCATGGGCACAAAAATCATCACATTTCCTGGGTCAAATATGCAATGACACATGTTCATTGATGGGGTCAATAAGATAGGGCTGTTGAATTTCAGCATTCTTGGAAAACCTAGGATGTTGGAGGATTGAGAAGAAGAGGGCCTAGAAGAATGAGTCTTATTCCCCAGAAGACCCTGGAAGCTGAAGATTCACGTGTGACTTCTTGGCCTTTGGACCTGAGTAGGTTACTGGCGGCAGGGGCTCCAGAGAATGTTCAGAGGAGGCCCCGGGGGTCACTCCCAGTGTCTTATCGGAAATAAGGATGTTCACCTTTTAGAGCCTACGCCTTGCCCGGGGGATGGTGAGCTTGTGTCCCTCTGAAGCAGCAGTTCTCAACCAGGGAGATTTGGTTTGCCTGGGAGCACTCGGCAACATCTGGAGATATTTTTGTCATCATTACTGGGAGAACAGTGCCACTGGCATCAAGTGGGTAGAGACCAGGGATGCTGCTAAACATATCAGAATGAGTAGGACAATGAAGGATTATTCAGCACCAAGTGTCCATAGTACTGAAGTTGAGAAAACCAAGCATGAGAAGTGGGGATATTTCAGTGAAGGCAGATGCAAGAGATGCCACACATGTGTGTAGAATGAACGAGAGGAATTCCCAGGAGTTGTGACTGACTGATGACATGTGGGAGAACTCCAAGGTGACAATCCTTGGATGGGGTGTATGAACAGAGTGAGATGTCCATTAGATTTGGTGGTTAGCATTCAGGGGATGAGGAGAAAATTGGCGTTAGATTTAAGGACAGTCTTGGAGCAGGCAGGTTAGGCAAACTCAGGAAGGTGCCGGAGTTGCTCTGCTCTACTCATGCTCTATTCATGCTCTGCTCTAGGGGGCGCTAGCATATGAGGGCAGGTTCTCCAGCAGGGACACCTGGGACAGATAGGCTCCCTAGGGTGCAGAGATGAAGACCCTTCAGAGAATGTGTGAGACAATGGTGACTCACTGGCAAGGGGGAGAGAGGCCTCTTGGTTTCTTCCAGTCTTATCCCAAGATCCTTAAAGGCTATTGAAATAGAAAAACCCAGTTTGCTTTGGGACCCCCATAAGAGCTCCACCCATTCAAAGCTCATTTGAAGTTGGGCTGGAAGCTGAGCTCACGGTTGAGAAAGCCCTAGTTTCAAGGCCAATTCAGAAGCCAGAGGGTAACCACAGGGAAGAAGTCCAAGAAGCATATTGGGGGAGACAGCAGGGCAAGACCGCATGTAACTGTAAGGGGAGCACATGAGCCGCAGAGCCCAGGGAGATGGGGATGGAAGGGGCGTCTTAGGGGCTTAAAATCCCAGAGCTTTCTAGGATGGAAACCTAGGGTCAAAAGACACTAGGATTGCTCTCCATAGCCTGGGTAGTTCCCCAAAACCAAGGAAACTTGGGGAGAAGATCAAGTCCATGACCTCCCAAAGGTGGTCCATGAGGAACTTTGTCCTGTGCCCAAAGAATCCAGTTATCCAATTTAACTCACAAAACATGTTCAGCCCTGAACTGATAGCCTGGGAGAGAAAAGGTACCCTTCATCTCTGAGGTGGGCTCCGTAATGGCACAAGGAGGGGCTGCTGGTCCTGTGGAAAAGCCATTCGATTCAGGCGACACTGAGGAGGAGGGCGGGACAGAAGGCAGCTGTTCCACTAGTCTGGAAGGTCTTGGCGGCCAGCTCAGAAGCGCCTGCACACACACCAGCCCTGTCTCCCCTCTGGCTTGGGCTCTGGAGGTAGAGAGGAACCTGGAAAGAAACTGCAGCCGGAAATGCCTGCCAGTGGTCATGGATAGACCTGGAGGGTGAAAGTGAGTCGTTCACTGAGATCCATGGCAAATTTCTGTGTGTTATTATTTTATATTTGTGTTTGAAAGTCATCATTCCGGGCTGTGACAGAGAGGTATGTTCAATATAGAATTTCTGCTTTGCCTGAAAAACTAGCTTTTGGCTGGGGCAGTGACACATTGTCAGTGGTCTCTATTTTGCCCTTCATGTTGCATTTCCTTCCCCAATGTGAGGCAGCGACCAGCCACCCGCCTCCTCTCAGCCTGCTCCCCGGCTCATCAGAACCATCCCTGGCCTTATGCCAGAGCCATGCCAATTCCCTTGAGGCAGAGACCTGGTACTCTAGCCACTGTGTGTTCCCGGACAGCCAGAGGCCGCACCTGCAGAACATGGCCCCATCTTTCTGGATGAAGAACAGAAAGGGGTTTTCATTTGTTGCGAATCTTTAAATCACTGTGACTCGAATAAATGCTTGTTGTCATGGTGACAAGCTTCTCCCAGGACCTTCTGGGCATGAGATGGCCAGCAGGGGGATGCATGTAGAGTCCACAGGCATAGCCTCTAGCAATTAAGACCCTCGCTTTTGGAATTAGTCTTGGGTTCAAATCCCTGCTGCATCCCCTAGTAGCTGAGTTTCATTGGGTGATTGTTTAACCTCACCCAGCCTTGGTTTTCTTACTTGAAAAACAGGGGTACTAATAGCAACTTCAGAGCGTTGCAGAGAGGATTAAATGAGAAAACACAGGCAAAGTGCTCCTCCCAGTGACTGGTACCTCATATATACTAGGGAAGCGTTTGCTTTATTAGTGTCAATGCTACTGGTGCTGGGTTTGCACTCGGCCTGAGCCTTAAAGGCTGGTGTAGGTAATGCAGTGAGGCCAGGGAAGCTCGCCATGTGCCTTAAATAGCATCTGGGAAGAATTTTTCACGTTTTGGAGATGCCCGCCAAAGAACATTTTATTTCCAGCCAACCACCTTGTTTGTCCAGCTACACAGTGTGGCCTATTTATCTGAGACAAAGTCACCCCAGCCCTATTTTTCATATTTACTTCTCCAGAAGTGCAGCCAGAGGAGGAAATTGAGTTGTGGCTTGGTCGCAGCCCAAGATACAGAGTTGTTGTTGTTGTTTTTGTTTTTTTTTTTGATAGGTGCATCCGCCCTTCCAGTGGCCCCGTGAAACAGGCAGGAACTGAGAATCACTCATGGTCATTGTAGGAACTGATACTCTTTGAAAGAGGGTTGAGAGTAATGCACATGTCACGTGGTATCGGCTCTGCCCCACATAGAAGGAACAAGCCAATTAACTGATGGAATGCGGAGCATCCTGCGGAGTAGCAGGGGCCAAGAAAAGCAGCAAAGTGCATCCCCACACGGACAGGATTCCGCCGCTGGTGCTAAGTTTGCTCAAACTACAGCCAGCCTGGTGGCTTCCGCTGGCTCTGGGGCGTCCTCCTAACTTCTCTGGATCCTTATTTTCTTTTAGGTGGGGACGTCTCTCTTTGAACTAGTAAATTTCTGCACCGGGGCCCAGCTATCAAGCTCAGTAAAGCCCCCTGTTTTGGAATCTCGAGTCTCTACTCACTCGTGACTTTGTTCTCCTGCTGCCTGTGTGGCAGAGGCGCCTGGATCTGCCTTGTTGGTTGAATTGCCAGCTCAGGCTGAGGACACTAAGTCTTACCCAGCTGTGACTCTTAAAGGACACCCTTCTATTTCACACTTGAGGCAGGAGTAGGTGTTTAGTGGGTGCCTAGTGCACCAAGGGAAGGATCTTTGGGAAAATGTACAGTCACTGACCAGCAATGTCTGCTGTAAACAAGGGCACACGTAGCATAAGCTAACAGGGACTGGTGCACAGTAAGTGATTGAGAAATGTCTTTAAAGCAAATTGCCAAATGAAGGGTGTGTAAGATTGGTGATGATGTATCTTTCCGAAGGTCGCAGAAGCAGTGAGTTGTAGAGTAGGGACTAGAACCCTGTCTTTTGATTGGCAACTCAACTCTTCCTCCGCGTATCACTTGCTCTTGCCTTTGACTCAAAGCTTGGGGGTTATGGGAAATCACTAACCAAAGGGGGAGAGAGAATCTGATAAAGGCCAAAGCCCCCTCTGCAGCTCCTGTTTGATCTGATCTGAAACAGGAGCATCTGGAGCCAGCCTGGGGAAGAGACCTCAGCTGAGAAGAGGCAGACTAGCCCAGGGGGACCTGACTTCTTTACCGCACACAGAATTGGATGCAAGTTTCAACTGGGGACTGCTAGTCACATGTAGGCTCCATCTAGAAATCATTTGTTAATCAATGAGGGTGCTTTTTTTTTTTTTTTTTGGTATGTATAATCACATCTGGAAATGATCTATCCCCAAAAATTGATGTTCAGGAAGATGATTAAAAAATTCTGATTGTGCCCAAATGAGTATGGAAATGTTTATTAAGGAGCCAGGGTCTAGGGATGCCTGTGAGGCACATTTTTGAATCCTCTGGCCTGGGCTTCCCTTGGGGCAAAGGGACAAAAGAGAGGATTAGGGAGGTGCTGGTTTAGTTAGCTACCCCTGCCCCTTGCTCACCCTTCGCCTGTCTTTGGGAGCCTGAGCCCCCCACTGCTTGATTTGCAAATGCATCACTAGCCTTGTTTCCCAGGGTGGAGGGAGGGAGGCCGGTGCGAGGGAGGCCAATAGGTGAGCATGGTTATTATAGCGTGGGCATCTCACAGAAACGCTGCGTGGATCCCTGCCCGTGGGGATTACCATCCGATTTTCACCCTTGGAGCGGTTATGGTGATCTGAGGTCTTTCTGAGCCTGAAGTCCCACACAACTTGCACAGGGTCACAGAAGAGGCCGGCTGGCTCGGGCCTGGTGGGCTGGGCCTCTGCAAAGCAGAAGCCTGAGTGCAAATGCCGGGTGGAAGAGCGAGGGCTGTGTGCAGCCCGGGTACTGCCCTGGGTGCTTTGCTATGTGCAGTGACTTGGGAAGTCTGTCAGACGCCCCAGAGCTGGGAGGAAGGGCCCTCCCGGGCTGTCCTGCCTCTCCTCTCCTTGTATCTTCCCTGTGAGTCTCGGGAAGCTGACTGCGTGTGCGGTTCTGAGGGCGGAGAGGAGGGGTCCTGGCCTCGCCCCTCAGCCAGCACATTAGCCTCGACGATGGCTCCCAACTGGGCCCCAGATGCCTTAGCGCCTTTTTTTAGAGAGGCAGCTCTCCAGGTCCCTCAGTGATTTTTCTGCTCCTTGGCCTCCCCCTGAAGAAACGAAGGAAACTGAAGACTAGAAGGAGGTATAGACTTTCCCAAGGTTTCCTGGCACGTTGGGGGCAGAGCTGGGACTCCTGCCCACACTCCAGCTCCATCATTTCCTGATGCCCTTCTATGTGCTGCATGGTGAGTGGGCATTTTTCCTAAGCCCCCAGACGTCTGATACATTTGGTGCTCCCTGCTTTTGCATCCTCCCGAAAGTTATTTCACGCTCCAGGCCATAATTATGGAAGATGTAATCGAATAAAAAGCCAGAAGTAGGAAGAATATAGAGGGAACTGAAGCCGCAGAAACAACTGTTGCCAAGAGCCTTCCGAAAGGAAAGGAATCAACGTTCGTTCCTCTCAGGAGGTGGTGGCGCAGGGGCCCTCGGCCCAGGTTTGCGTTTAGTCCTGTGCTTGTGAGTTCTCACCCCCCAATGCCTGCCTTCTTGGCTGGGCTGGAGATCTACAGCTTTCTTCGTGTGCCGTAAACGGAACATGGTGCGAGTCTTAAGAGGGCGAGATGTAAAAACAGACAAAAAACAAAACCGAATCAAAAGGAACCACTTGGTTTCTGTCCCTCATTAGAGAATGCTAGAATGATGCTTATGAGTATCTCAGAGGGTAATTCCTCTCCAGCCAGGCTGTAAAAACACAAACGACCACCTTGTTCTGGGCACTGAGGCCAGAGTACTGAGTCCAGACCTCTGCGGAGCTGTTGTTTCAATGGGCACACTTTATGTTTTGCAAAGTCGTGATGTTACTGAGTGAGCTGAATTTTCCTGAGTCTCTTTTCTAAGGAGGAAATGGTAAATTTCACCAAAGTGAGTCAAAGTGACATCGTGTTCTCGTCTTTTGTGTCCCTGCACTGTTCCTGGTAAGGATGGGGAGGGGCGTCTGAGGCTCTCTGGTGTCCAGCTGGCTGTCAGGGGCAGGGACTGTGGAGACCAGGCACAGAGGACCCCTCTGAATTGCAAGGCTGGGTGGCAAGGCTGGGGAGAAGATAGATCCCCATCCTGGAGAGGACTCGGGGTCCGAGAGCTGCTCCACACGGGTGAGAAATGCACAGTCAGCTTCACACCCGTGGCTTGGCAACGCTCTGCAAATTCCTATCTTGGGCTGAGCATTTTTGGCACATTTTGAGCTTTAGCTCAATTTTGAAAGCTGGCTTGGAGCCAGCCGTGGGCCTTCCCCTGCACCTCGAGGTTGTGTATAAAATATCAGCCTCCTCGGGTTGGGGACAGCCGGTGTGCAGATGTTGCCTCCTCTGCCCGGAGTGGCGGCAGGTGCGGAGGGAGGCTGGAGGTGAGCAGTGGGGATGATTCAAGTCCGCTCCTGGGAGGCGGGAGCTATCCGGCAAACTGGCTGCCCGCCTTGACCCCGTCAGCTGCTGTGGGCCCGTAGCGAGGCGGCATAAGGAGAGAGGTGATGGGTGGCAGGGACAGGGAGATGGACAGGATGTGAGAGGGTGCAGGAAAGGGTCTGAAACAAAGACTATGCCCCTGTTGGACTGATTCTGCTGGAAGCAGATGCAGTCAGTGCACTCATGGGGGTTATTACTCTGTACCAGCTCCTGAGCTGGAGGGTGACGACATTATGAGACGTGACCCTTGCAAACTGAGAAGAGCGCAGGTCTCCTTCAGGCTATATACCCAGGCGGGCGGCCCCCATCGAGAGTGGCTTGCTCCCATGGTGGCAGCCCTGGTGAACAGCTCGAGGGCACAGAAATTTGGCTGGAAGTGTCTTCAAACAGCCCTGTTGGTCTTGGCAGTCTGGCCCCGTGGGTTCCATTCATTAGTGTCGCCTCTGGAATTCCCCAAGGCCCTTTTATCTGGAATGAAACACAGACGGCACGTGTGTGCCTGGAAGTGTATGCCCCCAGCAGTCAGGGCCCCGGTCAGGTTGGCAGGAGTTCTTCGGGCAAGTGGGTTTTATTTTAGGGGCATCTTATTAAAGCGAGATATTCCCTGGAGAAACTCAAGCCTGTGGCCTGTGCTGGGAGAGAGCGCGTTCTCCTGCAGGGACAAATTGCCGCTGTGCCCGCCACGCTCAGACTCCGGGGGTCTCCCTTTGGGGGCTCAGCTGCCCCCCTGGCCAGGAGAGGCCAGGTGCCTCTGGAAGTTACCCTGACAAAAGTCCAAGCTGGGGGGGAGCTGAGAGCTTCTGAGACCCAAATACCTCAAAGAACAGAGGAGAAGTCTGTGACCCCAATGGGAGAAGTCACAGAGGCCAATGGCTGGCCGGTTCCTGAGGCTTCGTGGGCTTCAGGCTGAACCAGGTTTGCATTTCTGTTCTCTCCCAGGAGAGCATCTGGCACATAGCAGGTGCTCATTAAACGTGTGTTGACTGAAAGGGCAGAGCCCATCTCCACCTCTGGGCCTGACTCAGCACCGTGGCCCCAGCTGGAGTTGGAGGCAGGGAGCTGAGGGAGCCCCCCATCTGTGCTCAGGCCAGGGAGTGCCGGCCGACCTACGCAGGAGTTCACCGGCGAGCCAGGTCGTGTGACGCACTCTTGTGCGGATTCTGTAACTGTTCCAGGAAGCCTGCCCCTTGGAGAGCAACGGGCCTGTGTGTATCTGTGTGCACGCACGTGCCTGGTGTCTTTACGTAGGTGGTGAAAGGTGAGCTGAGGCATATTAAACATTTTAAGGGTTTATTTGAGTATGTGAAGAGCTTGTGGAAGCAGCTATGTACCAATTGGTTCAGATGTAGTTCAGCACTTTAACAACTGGCGTGGCCTTCCTTGTGCCAGTGGGGAGAACAGAGGCTCTCCTGCCGCCAAAAATGAGTGTGGGCAATTAGGAAAGTGTTCTGGCTAAGGCAAGTTAGCATTTCCATAAAGGGACTGAGAGGATCAGACTCGCACATTACAAAGGGCACGCTGTTGGCTCTAGGCAAGTTACTTAATCCCCCCATAAAATTGGGATGGCCACACTCACCTGTACGTGAGGTTGGTGTAGAGGTGACATGGGATTACAGACCTGCAGTGTGCCCGGCATGGGGAAATTGTTAATATGTGTCATCACTTGTATTGTACAAATGGCATTGCTGTATTATTGTTATCCCAGTTCTACATATAACCCAATGGAGATATAGAATAGCCCAGTGACCTCACAAGGCCATGCACTGACTCATGAGGGAGCTGGAATGAGAGGCAGGAGGCCGGGCTCTAGAGTCTGTTCTCTCTGTGTTCCCTGTTGGAGGATGGAGCCGAAAGACAAAGCTCTTTTTTTCCCTTTGGGGAGATTTGGGCTGAATGCGGGAAAACACAAGCATGGACGTTTCTCCCGGCAAAAGGGAAGCCCTGGAGCTCACTGCGGACTGGGCGACCAGGGAAGGCAGTTCGTTCTGCATTCCATGGCGGCCACGCGCAGTTGCTTGGAAGCCTCTGGGGAGCATCATTAATCACGGTGTGGCCCCTCGTGGGGACCAGCCTCACCTCGCCCTGCTTCTTCTCTCTCACTTGCTGAATTCTCACCTAGAGAGGGGGTATGGCTTTCCTCGGGAGGGTGGGCTCCTGGCTGCCCCCAAGGTGTGCATTTGGACTAGCTCTGCCCAAAGTTGATCTACAAGGTTTTCTTGTGCCCCGGCCAGGAACCTGGGCCTGAGAAGCTCAGAGGGGGTGATAGGTGCGAAGCCCAGGCCTGCCAGGGAGAGTGCATGGGCCACAGGGCCAGGAGACGAGAGGGCTGTTGGCTCCGAGGAATGTGGGGCCCCAGGGTTTAGGGAACTGGGTCAGAGAAGACTTCCCTGGGGTGCAGGGCTCTGGGAGGTGGCAGACAAGAGGTGGCATGTCACCGGAGAATGGGAAGGATAGGGTTGGGGGCTGCTGGCAACGCCCTGGGGGCCACATTGGCTGAATACCCTTGCTCATGTGCGAGTACTGCCTGTCGCTGGGCCACAGAGACCCTGAGCAGACTCCTTTACTGATCCCCGACTGCTCACATCCCCGTGGGGAAGGGCCCAAAGCACATGGAGGCACTTGGAGGAGCAAAAGAACTAAGGACAAGTGACCAGGTTGTTCCCTGCCCTGACCTTGGCATCCCCTCAGAGTACCTGGAGCAGGAAGGCTGACCATACTGTGGGGACAGAGGTGTGGCCGGGACCTCACCTAAGCCATTTGCCTCCCCAGCCGGCACAGTCTCTGGATTCCCGTCTGGGGCCTGCTCTGCGGCCATGGGGATCCCGTGGTGCCCCCCATCCCCAACCCTCCCACCAGGCAGGACTAGGGGAGACATGGGGCAGTGCCAACGGGAGATCTCAGCCCTGGCAGGTGCCCTTCACTCTTCAGCTTCCGGGGCACTCCGGCCTCACTTCAGCTTAAAGTGACCTCATTGCAAACACAGTAATGTTTCCTGGGAGCCAGACTGTGGAATGAAGAAGTCTTTCCCCCTCTTCCCCAAGGGAAGACCATAGAAACTTCAGGGGCCTTCTCTCCCCTTCCTCTCCAGAAGGGGTGAGACTCTAAGGGGTTTGCATATCTGTGTCTATCTGTGGGCAGCTGGGAAAGCCAGTGGAGGGTTTATAGCCCAGAGAAGTGGGCTCCTTCCTTCCTGCCCCTGAGCAGGACTCAGTCAGACCCCATCGTCCCACCCCAGCCAGGTGGGGGCACTGGAGGAAGGTGGCTAGATCCCCAGGGGTCCCTGGGGCTCAAAACGTAACCTCTCCTGGGGCTGTTTTATACCCTCATCTCCAGTTTTATATTTCGTTCAGAACCGATCACATTATACTTTAGCACTTAATTCAACAGCCATAAAAAAGTGTTCTTTTTTTTCTCTCATCTGTTTGACCTAAGATCATGTTGGTGCCAATTTCCTTTAAAATAATTCATTACCTGTAGGCCACTGGCGTGAAATCCCAGCGGTAGCCCCACCGGCCCTCTCTCTGTAATTCCCGGCCTCCCCTAGCTCACCCTCCCCTCAGGGGGCCTTGGCCTCTGTGTTTACACACTAATGTTTTTTCTCACACATTCATTGTGCGGCTTTCCTTAATTTGGTGTCCTGCCGGGCGCCAGCAGGAGGCCACTCAAACATTATGTCAGTGATCTCAAAATTGAACCCCAGGGCTTTTTTCTGCCAGCGGCCGGAGCAGATGTGTGGCACACTTTATTAACTCAAGTACCCGCGAGTTGAAAATTTCATTAGTTTGAGGGGAGGGCTAAGTCCCATCCAGAGACCTGGTCTGGGCAGATTCTTTGTGTCAACCTGACCCCTAGCAAAACGGATTATTGTTCTAAGTGAGACAAGTGACCTAATGTTCTGCCTGTTACACACACATGGTCTGTAACCTTTTAAAATACGAGTGTGGGAAAACAGCGCCTTCTGCCACATCCCGGCCGGCAGATTCCTGACAGGTGGCAGCGGGGCTCTTAGCAACGGCAGAGGAGCCTGGGATTACCAGGGGCCACGGTGGTTTCCTTAGGCCAGGTATGGCGGGTTGGGGAAGGCCTGCTACTGGGAAGGGGCCCCCGAAGGCAGTGCCTCGGCCCCCAGTGCTGCCCTGTGACGGGTCAGGGCACGTGCTTGGTGAGCGGGGAAGGATGCAGGAGCAGCCCACCTCCGTCGACCCCCGCATGGGTCCTGGCTTTCCAGCAGTTTTCGGGGAACTGGGCCACAGAACCCCGGAGACTGACAGGGAAGCGCTGGCTTGTTTGCTGTGTGAGAAGAGTTTACCAGGGCTCTTTGCTGGGTATTGGGTGCAACCACATCTCTGCCTGGAACACTTCACATGAAGCCACCTGCACACCTGCTCACCTGGGCACCACCCCTCCCCACTGTGACCTCCTGTTCTGTCACCTTTTAAAACAGCACATTCTACCACATCTCCGACCACAGGTTCCCGTCCCTTGGCAGTGGGCTGTGCGGGAGAAGGAAGGACATGCTCTGTTGCGTTCTGCACCTCCCGGGGCCTCCTCAGCAAGACCCTGAACTGGGGCCTCTGGGGGACACAGAGGTGCCTCAGCTGTGGCCTGAGTGTGTGGGGATGAGAGGGTGGGCAAAGGGGGTACAGTCACCACTTTGGTGTGGGTGGAGGAGGGAGGCAGCTCTGCCTAAGGAGCACCCCCGCGGGGGGAAGGGACTGAGCGCAGCTTGAAGAGGCCAGAGGAGTGGGCTCAGTAAGGAGGGGTCCTTGGAAGGAGGGGGCATGGTACGGGTCTTGACTAAATGTTTGGGGGGTGCTGAGAGGTGGTTATGACCGTCCACAGAATATTTAGACTGTCTGTGCTGGTAGCTCAGATGCGTGGCAGTCCCTGGGCTGAGAGATATCCATCCAAGAGGACTCAGGTGGCCTTTCTGGTGTCCCCGAGGTCTCCAGGGGGGCCTGCTGTGAAGGGACACCCTTTGATAGTCCCCGACCTCGTGGTGTGTGAGAATGCTGGAGTCCTAGGGATGCGGCCCCTGGGCCCAAGCCCAGCTGTCCCCGGAGCCTCAGTGACCTGGCCTCCCAGAGAGCTGAGGAGAGGGCTGCCCTGGCCTCTACCTTCTGACAGACACAAAGCAGAGCTGGTTGTAAAAACTTAATTAAATGAAATATTTTAACAAGAAATTCCAAGAACAGAATGCCCTGCTTGCAAGCAAGCCCTCACAGAAATAAAAGCTGACGGGAAGCGTGTGTTCTGTCCGACAAGAGAATGTTTCTGCAAGAGTCAAGACAATGCAGAGAGCCGGCCTGTGCTGGACAGCGGGGTGGGCCAGGCTGGCCCCAGAGTCAGAGCCGGGCAGGGACAGGGACAGGGTCAGGGTCCCAGGAAAGGGAGGCCTCCTGGCCATCCTTTGCCCACTCAGCACACCTCTGCTGGGCATCACCGTGTGTGAGGCTGCTTGTGCAAGGTGCGTGAGCAGCACCTCCAGCAGCTGCCAGGTGTTTCTGTGCTCCCGTGAGAGTGATATTTTACCAGATGAAGAAATAGAGGCTCAGGGATAGTCAGTGACTTCCTAGACTTAGGTCAAAGGTAGGATAGAGGCAGAGTTGAGATCAGAACCTGGTCCTTCTGACCCGCAGATCCAGTCTTGTTTCAACCTGATCTACTCTTTCCACCACAAAGAAATTATGGGCTGGCCTGAGGAAGTGCCACTTCCAAGCCTGGGCTGTGCCATCAGGCTTTTGTTTTGGGGAACACTACTAAATCCAGTCCTCACAGGGGGCTGAGTGGGAAAGGCAAGCTCATTCCCACCCTGAGGGCTAGATGAGCCAGGTTGTCAGTGCTGAGAGAACTGGCCTGTTTCAGGCACAGAGGGAACATCAGACATGAAGGGGAACAGTGGGGCTCCATAGTGGGCAGACAGGTGGTCAAGGCAGACAGAGCTCAGGAGAGAGTCGGCATATCTTGGAAGGCTTCCTGGAGGAGGTAGGACTTGAGAGGACCTTAAATATTCCATGGAGAGTCTGGAGAGGATGTTTCGCTCTTGGGAACGGGAGAGAGAAAAGCCAGGAGGTAGGTGAGAAAGCAGGGTGTATAGCCAAGGGGGCAGGGGGTGCCCAGGATTGGAGGCAAGAGCGGAAACTTTTATCAGCTGACTCCCCAAGGAAACCTCACTCTCAAGTATGTGTCAGTGAGAATGAAGTGACAGAAAACATCTGTCCCCATGTCAGTCTGAGGCCTCTGTAAGGAAAATGTGTCCTGTGTACTGTTAAAGAGAAAAACCATAGGCCCAAGATGGTGTCACTTGTGCTAAGCCTATGATACCAAACCTAGACAATGCCTGACCTAGTTGCAATTTCAACTGCTCCCAGAAATACAATCTTAATCATAAGGTCTGAAATTTCCTGGTCAAGTGCTCGTAAGGTAATCCACCACATGGGTGGACACCCCACGCTCATCCCCTCCATGGGAGGAAGAGGCAGTCTGTGTGATAAAAATCTTGTGTTCGTGCCCTGGCCGGGCGGTTCCGTTGGTTGGAGTGTCCTCCCGCACATCAAAAGATTGCAGTTTGATGCCCAGTCGGGGCATATGTGGGAAGCAACTGATTGATGTTTCTCTTTCATATCGATGTTTCTCTCTCTCCAATCAATAAACATATCATCACGTGAGAATTAAAAAGAAAAAAAAAACAACAAAAAAACCCCCTTGCATTCACTTATATCCAAAAGGACATGGCTTGGCCTCAAAATAATCCTTTGTTTTCTTCGGCTACTATCTCTCTTGCCCAACCCTTCTTCCTATAAAAGTGTCCATTTTGTACAACCCCTTGGAGGGCCCTTCTAGTTGCTGGATGAGATGCTGCCCTATTCATGACTGCTGTGGCAGGGGTCGGGGTGGGGCTTTCCCGAATAGTGGCCCTCGCTCAGAAATGGGTGGCTGCCCCACTGGCCAGAGGAAGGACTCCTGGGAGGCCAGGCTTGCACTGGGGTTTCTGAGGACTCAGTGGGTGTTTCCAGCAGAGAGTGGCATTTGAATCAGTAGACTGAGTGTAGCAGATGGCCCTCACCAGTGTAAGTGACATCATCCAGTCTACTGAGGCCTGGATAGAACAAAAGGTGGAAGGAGGGAGAATTAGCTCTCTCCTTGAGCTGGGACATCCACCTTCTCCTGCCCTTGGCCATGAGTGCGTGCTGGCTCTGGGTCTGCTCTCTGACGGGGACTTATACCATTGGCTCCCAGATTCTTAGGCTTTCGAATTCGTATGCTGCTGCTGTTCCTGGCTGTCCACCTCGTAGATGGCACATGGTGGGACTCCTCGGCCTCCATTTCCTGGACGGTTCCTATAATAAATCTCCTCTTACATCTCTCTCTCTGTATTTATCTTTTCGGTTCTGTTTCTCTGGAGAACGCTAATACACCCACCCTTTCCCCTGCCCCTATCCACCAGAAGTAACCTATCCTGAACCTTGAGTTTATCATTCCCTTTCTTTAGACCTATTTATAGCCCTGGCTGTTGTGGCTCAGTGGATCGGGCATCAGCTTACAAAACAAAGGATCGCCGATTCAATTCCCTAGTCAGAGCACATGCCTGGGTTGTGGGCCAGGTCCCCGGTAGGGGGTGCGTGAGAGGCAACCACGCATTGATGTTTCTCTCCCTCTCTTTCTCCCTCTCTTCCCTCTGTCTAAATATAAAAAAATAAATAAAATCTTAAAAAAAAAACCCCAAAACTATTTATAATCCCAGAAAGCAAATTGTTTGGCTTTAGTTGATTTTAACTTTACTGAAAGGATATTGTGTTGCATTTAACTTTCTGGGACCTACTTTTTTACTCCATATCATATTGATAAAATTCCACTCTATAGTTGGGTGTAGTTGCAATTATACTGCATTCATTTTAACTTTCATCAATATGATAAATCAATTTATCCACTCTCTGTGTGCAGGCACTTGACATGAATTATTTTCATTGAATCTTCATTATAATAAAAGAGGGAACCACTTCCTTCTCCTGCTCAGAGTGCCTCAACCTATCTTTCTTTCATGATCCCCATTTTAAAGATGAAACTGAGGTTTAGAAAGATTAGGTGAATTTCCTGAGGTTACGAAGCTCATGACTGGTGACACTTGAATTTGACTTCACAATTTAGAGACGTATTGGCTGCCCCAGGTTTCTTGATGTCAGCTCAGTAGAGCTACAGGCGGTACTTCACCTTTTCCCTACTGTTCTTTCCGTAATCTCCCAATGCATCGTGTAATTCCAGACTGTTCTCATGATGCAAGCCCCAAGCCAGCTAGCCCCAGCCCCAGCCCCAGGACAAGGGCCTTATGTCTTCTGGAGTTACCCTAGGCCCACCACTCTACAGGGGTCTACCTGCCGGTCTGGTCGGGCCTCACTCAATGGAAGAGAAGTCCACTTGGACAGCTGAGGGATGTCGGGAGAGCTGGGCTGTTGACTGAGCGGCCCTTTCCTCAGGCCACTCTCTAGTTTAGAGTCTAAACTCTGGAGGCTGCTGCCCAGTGTGGCTTGTGGTGCAGCTGAAGCCCTGGCTGTAGCTTAAAAACCCAGGTGGGACACAGGTGGACAGCTAATGGGTCGGGCCAGCTCCTGGGCTTGAATTATCCCTCTCGCCTAAAACTGGGCCTTGGTGGTGCCAATCAAGGGGTAAAACTGATGCCAAGATCACAACTTAGTGCCTTGTGTCTGGTGTCACTGATCTGAAGGGCCGCTTAGACCCGAGGCAGGTGTGAGTCAGTTTGCACAGGAGGAGAAGGCAGGGCCCTCTCCTTGAAGGGACATGTGCACGCACTCAACCAGCTTTTATGAGGCCCTGGAATGCTTTTTGTCGGTGATCCCCCAACCATTTCACCAAGAAGTGGAGTGCTCTGAAGGGAGTCGTGGAGTTGTGGCCGACCTCTTAATGCGAAACAGCAAGATGGGGGGGTGAGCTAAGAGGTAGGGTCTGTTTCTGCATGTTTATCTCTGGTTGTTAGACAATTTTAGAGGGAACATCTGTCTACTCTGGCTCCCAAATTGCAGGCCCCGTTTGAGGGCCAGCTTGGCCCCTTTTCTGACGGAATGGGGACTAAGTCATAAATTAGAGCCACAAGAGAGACCTAGACTAAGTCAGAGGGGCTTTGCTCATCACACCCCAAAAAGGGCAACTGGGCTCCTCGGCTGACTGGCCTTCAAGGGAAAAGCAAAGGAAATGAAGGTTGTTTTGAATATACCTAGGGATGCCCGCAGCTGACTGACCCATTTACTACACGGCATATTCTGGGGATAGCATGGCTAGTCCAGGCAGGACATGGGAGTCACATCAAAGCACACGGCTTGAAGGTTCTTCCAGAATTCCACAGATCTGGACTGGGCCTCCTTATTTCCTTTCTCATCTGGTTTGAAACTCTGGGTATTCGTTTTATAGGAGGAATAACTGTGTTTATAGCAGGACTTTCCATGTCATCGCACGGTATGTTCTTAGAGATGGACCCATTGGCTGACTCTCAGGACAGCAGGCCAATTATTTGTACAAGAAGAAAAGCTCTGCTTTCTTGTTAAGTTTGTAAAGGTTCTTATAAGAGCATCAGATCAATACAATCATTGGTTAAAATATTCCTTTGGGTATTGTTTCTTTAGCTCACATTTTCGATTGAGTAGCCTGCTAGATATTTCTGTGTGGACATACCACCAAAGCTGGACACTCAGCATGGGATCTCCTAGCCCCTGTGTAGCTCTCAGAGTCTGTGAGTCCATGCCTTAGATGAAGCCTCTCCCTCTCTCGCATTCCTCCTGCTTCTCTCGGTGCCCCACAGCTCTTCAAGTTATGCAGGTTCAAAATTTCATAACTCTGAAGTCTGCTTTACTCAGTCTTCTCCCTTGCTCTTCTCGTCTAGGCTCCAGGGACTTATCAAGGTAGCCCCGCTTCTAGTAGGTTTTACGCTGTCCCATCTATTCTAACCAATCAGCCTTCTGAGTCTCTTGGTTGTACCTTCATGATGCTTCTTGTATCCAACCCCTCCTCCCCATTCCCAGCACCTATGACTTGGCCGAGGTGCTCAGCATCTTCTCCTTGGACCCTGGCACAGTCTCATACCAAGATTTATCCCTTTACAGTTCATCCTGCACGAGAGCTGCCATATCAGTTTTTATGAATCACAACTCCTATCATCCTCCTGCTCAAAAACTCTCACTGGATTTTTGTTTGGTTTTGTTTTGAGCAAAGAGAGTAAGAGTTTTTACTTCAGCTTTTAAAAAATATTGTATTTACTTATTTATTTTCCATCACTGTTAATTCTTCACTGTGCCCTCTTCTCCCTCCCCTCATCCCCACCCACCAATGACCACACTCAAGGCCTCTCCAGTGAGGCCAAGGCTGCCTTTCCAGTCCCACTTCCCCTTTCCTCTGCTCTAGTTAAACTAGATGGTTCAGTGTCTTTCAAACCCCCCCCCCCACTTTGTTGTTCTTCCCTCATGTTTCTCTTCTTCCTGCCACGTCTTTCCTTCCTTATCACCTATCAAAATTTATGTATTTTCAAGCTATGTTTCAACCTTCTTCATGAAAACTTCTTGATCCTCATTTTTTCCTGTTAGAAACTCTCAGTGTACTTTGTTTATACCCATCATAGGACTGCGCATTCCTCCTCTGATAGACAGATGGATAGACAGATACCAGGAACTGCCCCTTACTGATCTTTGTCTCCTCTCTGGAGCCCTTGTGCGCAGCACATTTCATGAACGTTTGTTGAACTGGACAGGTCTCCCTGATTCCATTTTCCCTCCTTGCCAACAATGCATTTAAACAGTTATCTGATGATAATGACACTTTGTTTCTATACAACATTAAAAGTTACAAAACTCTTTCACATCTGATTTTCATGAACAGCCCTTCAAGGATGGCAGGACAGATATTATTCTCATTTTATAGATATGAAAATGGAGGCTCACAGAGTGAAGGAAGTTGCTCAAAGCTATAAGCAAGTAAAGAACATAACTATTCATTGCACTCAAGAGAAGTGTCCTGATGTGCAGTTGAAGGTCAAAGAAGAGAGCAACAGAAGTCCAAGCCCTCCCCAAATCCCCTTCTTCTTCCCACTTTATTGAGTGTGACAAAGATATTTTAAGCCAGCTGGGCGCACCTCATGTAGGGTTACCAGACAGGGAGCTGGGCAGGTGGTGCTGTGTGATTACATGATCATTTTAAATTGGTGTCTATTTTTCCCCCTTCAGCCCCAGATGCACATATCATCGCATGAGCACAAGGAACCTTGGACTCCTCCTTCCCGTCCACAAGAAGCTGGAGCTCCGCGCTTGCTTTCAATCTGAACACTCAGTACCTCATCAGGAAACTCTGAGATCTGGGCCTCACTTCCCCTCTTTTCTCACACTTGCAACTGACCCCTCACTCACCCACCACTCGTTGATTCATTCACTTATGCATCCACCCATGGGTTCATCACCCGGCAGACTTTTCTTGAGTTCCAGATCCGCACACTGCCTTGCATTCCACTTTCCTGGAACTCTCTCTGGCTCTTGAGTTCTAGGCAGAAGAATCCTGCTAAATTCCCAATGGGCCTACGTGTTTTCTTTCCCAGGTAACGTTTTGAGCATTTTAACGGTAAGCTTCACCAAGAGAATGGGAAGGCTTTATGAAAGAATGGTCAAGGCTGAAGGTGTTTTTGGATACAAAGGACCTTTTCCAAACAGGTCTCCTGTAGGACTCAGGGTGGGGGCGGGGGACGACCATCTCTAACTTCCTTTGTTTTTCAATGCCGTGGACAGGAAAGCCCTATTTAACCTTTCCCGATGATACTAGTGAAATTCGTCCTGCTCGGGGTCTTTGCAGCTTTCCCTTGCTAAAGCTCGCCTTGGCTGCTCTCAGCGGACCTTGCCAATGTTTGGCAGCAGAGTCTGAAGTGAGTGGGTGTGGCAAGGGAAATCCATAGGCCTTCATTACACTTGGGATTGTTAGATATTAAATTTGGAAAAATAAGGGAATTCAAGAGAATAAATATGTGCTGGTCCCAGAAATGTGAGGAATCCACGTCCCCCTACCTTCTCTTCCACTCTTACTTTCTTTGCATTGAATGGATCCTGGCTGAACTGCAGGGAGGCTTCTGGGGTCCCCACTGCCAGGAAACTCTTGGAGCCAGGACCTGCTAGCTACCCTTTCGCCACTCCTGGCAGGCTGAGTGAAATGAAGGGCTTGCTGGTTTTTCTCAGAGCCTAGCAGAGAGCTTTGCCTGGCAAAGGCAGATGGTTAGGAAGCAAGGTTGTGTGGTCCACGAGGACTCATGAGGTTCAAGGTCAAATTATTTGAAGGCCTTTGCAAATCGTTTTTCCTTTCCATGTGGCAAATACAATCCCTGAGATCAGTTACCTCTTTTTTTTTTTTTTTTTGGTGGCAAAATATTTCCCCCCACAGATTCGTCCCTTTTCCCTTTGTCACTCTGAACACAGTGTGTGTTCTGGAGGTTTTGAAACCTCAGACATTGGAATCAATACTCTCCTTTTGCTACCTTTCAATATGAATGAGCCATAATGAGTGGTATGATACACAATAAAGAATTCATTTATTTGTTCTTCCTTCCCTCCCCCTAGTTTAGCAAAATAATTCAGATCCTGATTTTGTTTAACCTGCCAAAAAAAAAGTTCTCCCCCCAGAGTTCAGAGACCCGACGCCAGCCTCAGCGCGGGCCCAGTTCACATGTGCTTCTGCTTGCAGTCCGGGGCCGGCTCCGGGAATGGCTCTGCGTGTAATCAGATCAATGCCTACAGTTGGAATTTTTTCTACTACGTGGAAGCTTAATTGGAGTAGAAGAATAAATGAGAATTGCTTTTCAAAAATTAGAAGGTGATAGTAAATTCTCCCGGAGCAATCTTTATGTGATGGCTCATGTCACCGACTGTGGCCGATTGCAGCTCTTTCAGTAATTCTGTGATATACCTCAGAAACATCTGGTATTTTTGAATGGACAGGTCAATCAATCTTTTGGACTCAGCAATGAATTTTTCATAGTAATCAGAGAGTTGGTCTGAAAAATTCTGTAGTTTATATTTGAACTGCTGGTGGTAATCAAAAATGATTTTCTTCATTGCAGCCATCCAGCTTTTAATTATTTCCTGAGCACTGGTAGAAAGCTCCACAATCTTTTCTTTCCCTTTTCCATCTGCATCGACAAGGATGCTTAGATATGTCTGGATGTCTTGCTGCAGAAATTGCTCAACTTCACTTGAGAGTTGGGAAGCAAAGCTAGTGGCATCGACAGTGTATTTGGAATGGAAATCCTTCAGGATATCTACTAACTTTTTGATCAGGTCGATTATCTTTTCTTCGAGTTCATAATATTTCACTGTCCAGTTGACCACATTTGAATCAAAATATTCTTTGAGAAGGGCCTTTATGTACTGATGGATCTGCTCTAACCCTTGAGAAGCTTCTTGAAGTTTGTTTTGAATCAGTTCGTTAAGCTTACCAAAGTCAAGGTTTAGGTTTTCTTTCAGGAAGTTAAAAACATATTGAGTATAACTGTTGAAGGCTGTCCTGATATCACTAATGAGATTAGTAAGTTTCTTCTCCATTAAGTGGTTTATTTCTCCTTGTATGTCTTGGAAAACATTTTGTAGATATCTCTGAAGATCACCTAGTATCTCTGTAGTGTTTTTAGACTGGAGATCATTAAATACCTTTTGGATCTTTTGCGATAAATGTTTCAACAGTTTTCCATACTCCAGGGTTACATCTGTTAGTTTATGACTTTTGGAATTGAAAGGAAATTTAATCTTTACATCCTTGATTAATTCAGATTTCTCCATCAGGTCTTGGAAATAGGAAAACAGTGTTTCTAACCCACTGTGGATTTTTGAATGCACCTGGGACAGAACCTTCCCTACTTCCTTCATGACCATAGTACAGAATTCATCTACAGTGTATGCCCTGGCTCTTCCTGGGAGCTGGAATCTGGTGAACTTCAGGTAATCAATGAACGAGCCAATCAGGCGTGTGACTCTTACTTTGCATTTCTCAGTAACTCCTTTTAGGCTGTCAAGTGCCTTATTTTGTAGCCTCTGGAGATTGACTTGGCCTTCCTGATCCAGTAATTCCTGGTACAGATTCTTGGTCTTGTCATTCCACAGCTGGTAGCTCCTCAGAACGTGTCTGGTTACCCTGCTGAGATCGATCGTCTCGCCTGCCTCATCAATCAGACTCACTGCTTCTTGCAAGGTCTGCTCTGCTGTGTTCTCCAGGCTTTTTCTCAGTTTTGAAGAAGCCTCTCTCAGATCAAGTCCTGTGTACTCCTTGTGGTACTTGTTGACATAGTCATAAAGGGCTCCTGTTGCCTTGGGCAGGTTGTCTTTCAGAGAGTTTAGCAGTTCAGACACTGCCGCTTCTTCCAAGTTTACTTTCATCTGAAATTTCTCATTGGATTCAGGGAGCCTAAATTCAATTTTGAAGATGCTGAGTTTTTTATCTGGAGACGTCTAAAACCAGAAAAAAAAAAAGGATAAAAAGAACATGTTTTCAGTTATCCTGATTACATAATTTACTACACTAAAACTTTATTAGCAGTTAAAAGTAAAGGTCAGAGGACCTTTCATATTTTGAAGGGGACTTATCTTTCTTATGTCAGTTCATGTGTTTGTCTTGCTGTTAAACAAGCCTACTGCTGTTAGTTCCTCTTTATGACGTGTCCCAGAAAGGATAAAGTTATGCATGGCATTTACACAGTAACACTTAACATTAAGTCCTTCCTAGGGCTGAAGATCAGAGGAGGAGGAGGGGGAGGGGGACAACAGGGAGAAAGAGGAGAAAGAGCCAGGAAAAAGACTAATTTAGAGAAAAAAGTAGCAGGAAAGGAAGACGTCCAGAGCCCATCCAGCCAAGGTCGATTGTAGAACACCAGCCATTCATTCTCCAAGCCTATGACAAACTTCGGTAATAGAGCCTCATAGCTCCTTCTCGTTTACGAAATCTAATGGCATCTTTGATTTGGCCCTGGCAAAGCTTGTGAAGTACGGGGCAATCTGGCATGTCTCATACAAAAATTCTCTTGTGGGGCAGCACTGCGAAGCCTCAGCTACTCCAGAAACCACTATGTGAAGATGTTCTCAGCATATGGCAGAGCTTGCTCATGACCCGGGGGATGGGCCATAACCCTCCCCTGTGTAGGCATGCCCAATAGTAATAAAATACTAGTAGTAATATGAGGTTATAGGCACATCTAATAATTAAAATCAATAAAAGAATCCTTGTAGTATTTTCTGGAGAATGGTTCCTCCAGGGAGAGAAGAAATTTGACCTGCTCATTGCTGTGTGTCCCCCAATATGGGAAAGCCTTGGAGGATACGTTGTGCCAAGTTACATTCACCTGCCCCAAGTCCCTACTTGCTGCTAAGGGGTGTAACCCGTTTGGTGGGACTCACCTGAGGGTGGTAGGAGAGGCTGTATTTTAAGGTACCGTTACCATCTTCCAAGTCCATGGCCACCGTGCCTATGGCCGGAAAGGCTGCTGAGTGGTACCGGTTCCCATCTGAGTGGTAGCGCAGATGGACATCAGTAAAGGCTGGGCTGGTGATGTCCAGGCGAGCCACTCCTTGCCAGTCCCTGTAAGCACAAGAGCAGATGAGCCATCATGAAGGGGGTATGAAGACCTGAATGGAGAAAAAATCATAATGATCTGAAAAGGGATGAAATTTCAATAAAAGTTTTATACAGAAATTCTCCTTGATATCTGCCATCTTCTTGATATTCTGCGCTGATGTCACGGTGAGTAAATGTTCCTTTAGCCTTAGAGACCAATGTGCCACCTTCAATCTTGTGCGTTCCCACCACTGCAGAAGAGAGATTTTTCATTTGATTAATAACTGTAGGACACATTTTCATTGTGACAGCTGGGAGAAATCTATCTTAAATGGCTTACTTATGTATTTGAAACATGCAGCCCACATTAAAAAAAAATAGAAGATATCATCAGTCCTAAAATCATTAAGAAAAGTCTATTTTCTTTGAACCTATTTCTCTGAAATGTTAGTAGGATGTTACATGTGGGTATAAAACTATCTCCTCTTTTACATTTTGCTATAGAGAGGAATTGTGCCCCTACTCATATCTAAATACATAATTTTTGGTCCATGACTCATTGAAAACACGTAACATATAGAATTTGAATACAGGAGAAGTCGGGACATATCCTTACCATTAAGGTGATATTCCAGGAACTGTATGGTTGAGTTGCATGTGGAATCCAGGACTGTTGCAATGTGATCTTCTTTGTTTTCCAAACCAGCACTCCAAACAGCATTGTACAGGGGAGAGGCCACCGTGAAACGTGCAGTCAGTGCTCCGAAGGAAGGGATGTAAATTCCAGCAGGTACAGAGAACTTCATGGAAGGAATCTTAATAGTCTGATCGGGCAGGGTGATGTTTGGCAACTC
Source organism: Mormoops blainvillei (assembly GCA_004026545.1). Taxonomy (NCBI): domain Eukaryota; kingdom Metazoa; phylum Chordata; class Mammalia; order Chiroptera; family Mormoopidae; genus Mormoops; species Mormoops blainvillei. Next base: position 19,919 of record PVJD01011936.1, on the reverse strand, counting down.
GAAGTCTGCAATCTTGCCGGCCATCTCATTTAGATCCAAAACGGTAGCACCGATAGAAATACTTTTTGGATAGGTGAACTGGGGTATAGTTAACTCATATTCAGGCACAGTTATCTCAAAAAATGGAACTGAAGAGTCTTCTGGTTGAGAGTACTGTGTTAACACATCAACTTCAGGGAATTTCACTTTGGGCAGTGCTGGCACTTTCAGGGCAAATGGCAAGGTACTCAGCTTCTTGTAGATTTTTATTTCATGGAAGTCGAGTAAGTAGGATGGAACCTGAAGATCTGTAAATGGGACTTGGAACGCAGGTGTGACATAACGTGAGCTTAGATTATTTAGCTTCAGTCCAGGAATAACAAATTTGTCAGCCAGTTCTTGCACGGGCACAGAGAAAGTGTAGCCTTTGGGGTTTTTGGTATACACAAGGGCAGTTGAGGCACGGAGATACTGTTTCCTGTCAGTGCTGGTGGTGGCATCTAGCTTTAGAAGGTCCCATAAGGTCTTGTCATAAACTGGTAGGACAATATTGTGGAGGAACTGTAGGTGCCCACCTAAGGTACCTGCAATGTCAAGGCGTGCCTCTTCTTGGTCGTTGGAAAGCTGTACATCATTCTGGAGAGACCCAGGGGGAACCCTGATCTCATTTTTCCAGCTAACCTTCTGGTTCTCAGTGTTCACATTCAGGGACATTTCCTGGCCAAGATAATCAAGATCAAGGAAGGAGTTGGACTGACTTGCGTTGACCTGGACAAGGGCTGACATTTTCCACGGGGAGAGTTCCAGAGTGGCTTTGCCTGAATGCTCCCCAGATGCTGAAAAGGGGCTCACTAGCTGTAAGTGGTTTTTGGTATTGTGTTCCCAGATGGCATATATGCGTTGGAGAGTGGCTTCTCCAGCAAAACTTTCTTTTGCTTCAAGGTTCCAGATACCATCAACTTTGGAAGCCCCTTGTAGCTTCACTGAAGACCGAGTACCCTTGGAATTTAAGTAAGTGTTGACCTCACTGGCAATCATTCCTGAATATTCCTGTGAAAGGACTGAACCCTTGATATTTCCTTTGTTAGATGACTCAATGGAAAAGTAAGAAGTGAGGCTTTCTAAGCTGACCTTGTGGTCAATGGTCCCCGTGGCAGTAGAGTACAGCTTGGTGGAATTGAAATCATACTTTAATTCAGTGGATGAAGAGACAGTAGGATTTGACTTGGTATTTCCATTAAGTTCTTGCTTGAAATCCATTCTCAAAATTGGACTTTGGACTTCGGCTGTTGTTGTCATTGAAGCTTCCATGGCTTTCTTGGTTAAGCTAATGGTGCTGTCATGATTGCCTTCCACAAATTTGTTGCTCAGAGACAAAGCTGTGGCAAGCTTCAACCCCCGCTTCCTGGTCAAACTTGAGGTGCCCTCTAATTTGTACTGCAGCGCATCAATGACAGAAGAAGCGGAAGTCAGGAAATGAGCAACAATATCTGATTGGTTGTAAAGTCCAACATTGGTATTCAGGGTGATGACACTTGATTTAAAGGAAAAATCATAGGTAACATTGCCCATGGCTGGGATTAAAATGTTGTTTGGGGTACTTAATACCTTCAATTCTGGAAGAGAAAATGCAAGAAAATTCTTAGGGATATTAAGGACGGGCATATCTAGGATTAATTTTTGTGAGGGCATGTAGAAGCCAGAATCCGGGATGGTGACACTGGGGAGGTTGATCTCTTTTGGGACCACATAGCCGAATGGCAACATCTCTACTGTGAATGGAGATACTTCGGCGTTGACCACTGGAATAGTATGTCCAGGAATCTGAAAGGTCCTGGGTTGCTCGTTCAGAGATTTTTCAACTTTGTACTTATCAAACTTAATTTTTGTGTTATTATAGAATCTGGTAAAGAAATTTAGTGCCTTGCCCCTGGCTTTCTCAAAATGCCTGTTGAAGGAATTGATGTTCTTATTCATGAACACATACAACATGTCCAAAGGAACTGGGATGGAATGTTTGTCTTTGTTTTTCTTATACTGAGCCTTTACACTTAAATCAAATGATTGCTTTGTTGTTTTCAATAATTCTTTCAAACCTGTTTTTTCCCATATGGAGAAATCTTTCACATGGGGAATGGTGAGTCTTGTATAAGGTAGAGTTGTTTCAGGAATTGTTAAAGGAATGTTTAGGAAATCCAGGTTGGCTTCTCCAGTTATTCCTACGTGGGCCTCAATGCTGTTCTCATTGTTTGCAGCGGAGAAATTTTGATTGTATTTATACTGATTGAACCTGGCACTGGCTTGCCAACTTGCTTGCTGGGCATTCGGACTCAGAAACAGTGCATAATTATTCAGGAAGTCTACTTTTCCAGTCAATTTCAATGGGAAACTAACTTTCAGGTTTCCTTCATTGTTTGTGGATGCAGTAATCTCGAGCGGCTGTGCTGAAAAGAAGAGTGAATTCTTCAAAGTTCCACTAACTTTTCCATGTAAATGAGCATCATGGTTGCCAGTTACCTCCACCTTCCTCTCTCTAAGCTGGGCTGTGCCTTTAGCAGTGAGAACGCTGTGGCCCACATGCTGGGATTCAACTTGTGACTGAATGTCCAATTGGTAAAGGTCGAGAAAGCTAGATTCATAATTGAGGGTTTGGTTTACTCTCAGGTGTTTGCTATGGATCTTATTAGACAATTCAAAGGACGTGAGGGGTCCCTTCACAGTGAAGCTAATTTGTGATTCATGTGTTCCCTCATCTGAGAATGTGGGGCTGGCCCACTTCCACGATCCCGTCCCAGAAGAAGTCCATTGTATGTGTTGAGCTTCAAAGAGCGTCTTGACTTCATGATGTAGGTCAGCCTGACTGGAGAAGTCCAGTTTGGGGATGTTCAACTTGTGGAAGTACTTTGTGTTGCTGCCCAGGGTAAGCTGGTCACTTGCCTTGATGAGGACACCATTAATGAGCTCCAATGTATTTTTTTCTGTGTGTAAACCTGCCACTGTGTTTGATTTTCCCTCAATAGCATTTCCCAGAAATAGCACTTCGCTCTTATGCTCTGTTTTCAGGTACTTGCTGGAGAAACTCACGGATTCCTTCAGAATGAGAGGATTAACCTCAGGGTACGAAAGTTGTGCATTTGCCTGAAAATCGAATTTGAGAACTTCTAATTTGGAGTCTCCTTTGGCACTGATGAAGGCCATAATTCCTGCCTCGTTTACTGATGTCGTTACATTCTGAACGTCAGCATTTGCATCGAATGTGAAAAGGGGAGACTGGATTTTCAAAACGCTGTGGAGCTTGCCAAAAGTAGGCACTGCAATAGTGTGTGAGATGTTGGGAAGCTGGAAGTCTGGTATGTGAAGGTCAGGAACTTGAAAATCTTTGAGGTCCAGATTTGGGATTACGAATTCTGGAATTGTGATTTCTGGAACATGGAAGTCTGGCAAAGTGATTCTAGCAAGAATGGTGTCCATCCCTTTCAGATCCCTCAGGGACACTTCCGGAACTGGCCACTGCAGCTCACTGTTCAGCATGTGGTCAATGACTTGGATGATCTTTGCTCTTATTTCTACCAAATCAATTGTGAAGGAAGGAATGTGGAAGGTGTTGAGGACAGTGAACTCTGGTGTGGAAAACCTGGCCGGGACTTGTATATCTCCTAACTTTTTAAAGTTTATCTGAATGGATGGAATCTTCAAATCTGTCAGGGGGACTATGAAGTCAGGGGTCTGAAATGTCGCTTCCTGAAGGGCACGGAGACTGACTTCAAAGGCAGGCATGGTCCCAAAGGTGGTCTGGATTTCAGGAACAGTGAATCCTTGCTCTACCAGTTCTTTCAGGTTTTCAGCCCAGCCTTGCAGAGAATACTGTTCTGCAAAGTCAATCAGGTTTTTAGCAGCCAGATTCCACCAGTCAGAAATGTAAGTGACAACTGTGTTGTAAGCTTGGCCTACCAGGACCAGGTATTGCTGAACTGTCTGTTGAAAGTTCATCTGATGTATTCGCTCTCGTATATCTTCTAGGGTCTCTTGGAACTTGGCTTTCATGTAATTTAAAGATTTTGAATTTAAAGCCTCCTGTAACCAGCCAATGAATAAGGTTATATTGGTGCCTTTTAGATTTTCCAGATGGCCTGAGACCACAGTGTTGATGTCCTCTACGAACAGTTTTAGTGTCCTTGCTTTCTGTGGAAGTTCCAGAGCCTGGATTTCATCATTGATTCTCTGAGTCATCTCACGTATTTTGTTATTGGTTTTATCTACAAACTGGTGGTAATCAAATGACCTTAATTTCTTTATCAACATGTCAAGGAATCTGTTTACTTTTTCAATGACTTTTTGGAAAGACAATGCTTTAAGCTCTGTGACAGCATCATCAATAAACCCAACCAATTTCTCAAAGTGATCTTTTATCCCAACTTGTTGTAGGACATTGCTCAGCTTCTGAACAGTCTCCTGCACCTTATATTTGTGGGCCAACTGTACTGATTTATCCACTAACACCTGGATGTGTCGGTCTATTTCATACATCTTAATTAACTTGTGAACCATGGCTCCGAAATCATTGATTTTCTTAGTTAAGTCAAAATCTTCAATGAAATTGCTAACATAGTATTTGACATGTTTAATCATTTCCTTTATTTTTTGAAATGGAATTGTAGTTTTCAATTTATCTAAAAGCACTTGGACATCGATAGCTTCAACCTGTTGTTTTAACTTTTCTGCAAAGTGCTGGAAGTCAATATTCTGAATTTGTGTCTTGAGCTGTTGCAATTTTTCTTGTACATGGACTCTTATTTGATACTTTGTATCCACATTTTGAATCCAAGATGCTGTACTACTTCCAGTTCTGTTAAAATCAATCTTTTCAATAAATAAATACAGATCGTGGATTGTTTTTACTAAATTTACACGAATATGATAATGTTCATCAAGAATTTTCAATTTTTCAATGATTTGGTCAATAATCTTAGCAATAGCTATCTTAAAATCATGCAAATCATAATTATCTTTAATATACTGATCAAATTGTATCACGTATGTTTGTATTTGAGATAGTTTTTCATTAAAATTGATTTTGGCATTGTCCAATGCAATTTTCAGATCATTTTCTGTAATTCCATAATTTTCTGTGAAAGCAGTTAGTTTCTCTTTGAAGCTTGAAACTTGTTTCTCCCAACTGACTTCATTCAGCTGGTCATTGACTTGCTGTGAGAGTTTCTCCAAGGTTGTTTTGTATTTCTTCACGAATTCGTCAATATTGATACGTTTCAATTCTTTCTGTATGGTTTCCAGTGAAGTTATAAGTACTGCTCGACTCTTCTCAAAATGTTCTGGCAGGAGGTTAAGGAATGGGAGGTCGATGGTGTGAACATCTTGGTTCTTATCGTATTTTACAGAGGCAACCATAGTGAATTCCTGGGGCTTGTCAATAGTATCCCTCATCTCCAGTGCATCAATGACATTGACGGGGTCCCTGAATAAAAATGGCACTTCAATCGGGGAGTCCAGCATGGTAAGGTCAGCCAGGGCTCGTCCTGACAGCTCCACACCGGCTTTGTCTTTCAGGTTGTAAGCGTCGAACTCATGACTGTATTCATTTTTGTTCCACTGGGTCTTGAGTCTCCAGGTGCCCGTCTGCTCAGCTGGGGAGAGCAGGGTGCTGACTTTGTGATCAAGCGCAGTACTGATGCTCCTTCTGGACCTGAGATGGTGACTCGCGGATCCTTTGTAGTCGTGAGAGAATGTTAGGGCCAGAGGTTCTGCTTTCAGGAGGAATTTGCTATACAGCTGCCCGGTGTGTTCTCCCCAGAGAACCAGCTTCCCATTGCCATTTGTATGCACGTCGATGGTCACGGCAAAAGGGGCCACCGCAGAGTGGAAAACGTTGCTGAAATGCAATGAGTCCGAATTGTAGTTGGTACTGATGTCAATGGCTGAAGCCAGACCAGCGATGTTCGTGCTGAGCCGGTGGCTAAACTCAGTGTCCCGCACTTTAGCTACAGTGTCTGCTTTGTAGCTTGCTGACAAGTCTGCGCAAGAAATGGTGTAGATGTGCTTTATTTCATTATTTTGGTAGGCTCCTTTTATGTTTCCATCCACATTCAGCTTCAGGGGTTCTAGCCGTAGTTTCCCGTGGTTGGTCAGGTCCAGAGCATTGAATTTCAGTTCGTTGTTTAAGGCAGTTACGAGAGAATAGGGCTGTAGCTGTAAATTAAAAGTCTGCTTGTAAAACTTGTCAGGACTATAAATGTTGTCCAGTTTGGAAGAGACGTCTAGTGAGAGCCCTGCAATGTTCAGATTGTTTGTGTAGTCAAGTTTCATTTCAGCGTATGAGCCCATCATGTCATTTGAAAGCTTAAGTCCCTCCTGGTTAATTTTGAAGCTGAAAATATTTTTGCTGTCGACACCCAGCATCATGGCCTGATAAACACTTCCCAGTGACACCTCTGCGAGGGTAGCTTTCCCATCAAGGCTGAATTTTGCGTTGTGTTCCCTGAAGCGGCCATTTGCGGTAAGCTTCACAGATGCCCCAGAGAGTCCCAGGGCTGCATTCAGCTCGTTCTCCAGCATCAGGGGACTATACTTCAAGCTGGTCGTTGCGCTGGTTGACATTCCATCTTGGGAAATCCTTAGTGTTGCTTTGTGAGCACCAGTGTTACTTGTATCAGTGCCCGAGACGTCAGCATTTATTTCAAGCCCACGGGAATTCAGTGATCCAGAAAGGAGGGCAAAGAACCTCAATGTCTTGTAATCAGTCTGGTACTCGGAACGCAGCAGTGCATTTTGCTTAGAGAAGGTAAGGTCTACCTTGTTAGAAGTGGCAAAGTCCTCATACTGCCCGTTAGTGTCAGATTTCAGAGTCAGCTCGTAGTTCTCATACGTTAGGGAAGCAGTATTTTTAATAATGCCACCTAGCAGGTCCGAGGTGGAGATGAGGGAGACAGTTCCATCTTCATAACTTCCTGTTATCTGGTTGGTGCCCTGGAGGTAGGTGGAGTTAAACCTCAAACTGGATTCTCCATTGCGCTGGCCAGTGCTAGGATCCTTTCGATAAGACAGGCCATATGCGCCTTTAGCATAGATGGAAGAGACTTGGAACTGCCCATCAATCTTGACTTCATTGACATACAGATGTTCTTTCTTTTTTGAGTCCCAATGTACTGAAGCAGATGTCTGTGGTCCCAAGGCACTAAATGCGTCGAATGTCAGCAAACCTTTTGAGGCTGGGTTGTTTCCCATCTTTTCTACGTGACTGAATTTGACGTTTGAATCCAGAAACTTGTGGTGTAGAGATCCACTGCACGACAATGTGAGCACATTCCTGTGGTCATATGTTGTTTCTCCAGATCCTAACCAAAAAATTAAATCACATTGGTTAAATTAGGTGATAACTTTCCAGAACAATTTCTGTGTCATAAGACTTTCAGTCAAAAAGCCCCATTGATCTGGGTCAGTTGTGCCACAGTCCCCTCAACCTATAACATGAGCAAAAAATCTGATAGCAAAAGGCATCCCCACGGGAAGGCTTCCCAAACACTACAGACCCCGCTGGGCTCCCCTACTAAGTGCTTCCTCTAATGTTATAGTTATACACAACATGCTATCATAGCACCTCTTACATTAAATTATAATCGCCAGGTTACCTGTTTTCTCTGTAACTGCCTAGTAGAATATTGGACATATTTTATATGTTTAGCAAATATTTCTATTAGTTGGTTGAATGAATGAATGGGCTTCCAAGTAGCAAGAAAAATATCTGTAAGAAAGCCCAAGTCTTTTTCTCCCTGGCGGAGGCTATCTCCCATCAGAGCCCGCAATCACTTAGACCTGTGCACCCTCTACCCAAGTGTGGCTCACCTTGCACACTGTAGGACAGCAGGTCGACCACAGAGTCAGCCTTCACGTGGTACCGAGCCTGAAGGCTCAAGTGGTCTGTGCTAGTGTTGCCGCCAGTGTAGGAGGCGGACCAGTTGTACAAGTTGCTGTAGATATTTGTGGAGAGGTCCAGAACGCCCAGGTGAGGCACCCGCAGCTCATAAACTGTGGGGATGGTAAAAGCGGGGACTGTGAGCTCTTGAGGTGGCAGGTAGAATCCCATGGATTGCAGGTTGATGGCTGGTGTCCAAATGGTCTCCACCATCTTTAGATCTTTGGAGGATGTGCCACCGAAAGGCAAAAGGATCTCAATTCTCGCACTGTTCTTGTTCAAGGTGTACCTGACCCGGCCACCACTGAAATGAACAACAAAGACAATGTCCCCACAGTGAGACATCAAGAACTTCCGAAGTTCCCTGCCACCTGACCTGCCAAGTGATAGTGTATGCCCCGTTCCCACACCCATTCTTGCTTTTCCTCATGCTGCCCCCCATGCCCGGATCCCTCTGCTTTTACCTCTACCTGTTGAACACTCACATTCATTCGAAACCCTCCCAAGAGCCACTTCCTTATCTCTCCCAACCTGTTTTAGTTGTAGTTTCTCTTGCTCTGACAGGGACACAGTTCCTATGCCTGCCTCAAAGAGCCTGTCATAATTCTGCTTGTATAACTAGGACTTATTTTTCCCTTTGTCCTCATCTACATGGTATCTTCCTGGGAAGAAGGGTTACGACTTGTCCAGTTTTTTCTTCTCACTGTACCTAGTCTAGCATCTGGCCCATAGGGGACACCTGATACATATTTGCTAAACAATTCCACTAGACACTCTTGAATTCTTTACAGTTAACCAATTATGAGTATATGCCGACCTGGAACAATGAGGGAATTCACTTACAGTGGAGGAAAATGGAATGGCTTTCTAGTTTAGGTTGTAGTAAATAAAGCATTTTAGGGTGAAAGTACTAGAATACTCAATTATTTCTTAGGTTCTTTCTGACTGGGTTGTCATGTATATTCTGACCTCGTGTTCACTAATGCAAAAATGCCACAGTGTTTATGCCACAGCTATTAATATCCTTAAAATGCTTAAATTATTTCTATTCAAAATGTGAATTCGAGTCTCAATCATGCAAAGTAAAATCTTCCATTTACCCGGCGTGGTTCAAGAAATTTTTCCCGTTTTGTTTTCATACCTTTTCAAGAAGAGGTTTTCTGGAATGTGGAAGTCTGGCAATCCCATCTTCTGGAGGTTCAACTCTTTTAGGCCACTGAGGTACTGTTGCAAATTCTGGGCATACGGAAGACTCACAGATGCCTTCTGAAGCCATGTGTTTGTTGCCTACAAAACAATAGAAATTTTCAGAGCAATGGGCAAAGATTAGGCGATAATTCATATTTGACAGATCAATTACGAAGCAGGATGATGCACCAAAAGGTAAAAATAAGTCATAGAAAATTATGAATTTTTAGTTGTCAGTCATTGATTACTTCCTGTATTTTATTAAAGAAACATTCATCTAGTCAGACTCCTGGCCAGTGGTCTGAAGCTTCTTTTGATATCTAGTCACAGCAAACTCTTCTGCTTGGTAGTATATTCACTTAGCACTTCTTCTATCCAGCCTTGTGTAACTGTGTAACCATGCACGAATGTTTCTTTTCTCCCCAGAAATTCCCCAGGGGTAGGAAGCATACCTTATCCATCTTTGGATCCCCTCCTTCACCTAAGTCAGGGTTGGGGATGTAATTAGCACTTATAACCATGTATTTGTTGACCGATTTGTACTTACAGCTATTAACTTGGAACCCATGTGCCGGAAAGTCGTGTCTGTTTGAGGAACTCTGTGATCCAAGAGACTATTGGCATACACGTGCAACCTTTTAGGATAATCAGAGAGATCCACGGGGAAATTGGAAGCTGCTTTTTTGGTATCCATGTTGGTATCTGTGTTCCATTCAAATTCAATCTTGTCTTCATCTGAAAACACACAGGTGAAATAGCTGTCAATGGCACCAGGCCAGCCCGTAACCAATGGCTCTCAACGCCGCCCTCAAGTACAAAGGGCTCTTGGAAGCGCTCCCCTGGGGAAGAGGCACGCACCATAATGCCAGGCCACCTGCTGGGAAATCGCAGAGCCGTAAGCTGCAGCAGATGAGTCCACTTGGAGGAGCAGTTTTGTGGGAGACCACTGGGCGAGGGTTTCACTTCTGGCTTCTGCTTGCAAACGGGGTACGGAAATAACACCTTGGATTTTGCCTTCTTCCTTCTTGTAGCTATCGAAAAGAAAATCAGTTGACATCAATGACTCTGTCCCTTCCAAAGAGGTACGGAGGGTTAAACAGAGGTTTGACTTGTGGTGATGAAAATGAAATGCATGGATGGGTCAGAGGAGATGACCAGAGGATTATATTCATTGACTTCTACAGTCAACTTCAGCAAACTCAGGACTTTCCAGGGGACTAGGGGAGAAAGAGAAGGTTTCCAAAAACCATTTGAATGCTGTGCTACCATTTACTAGCTCCATTGCTTTGACCAAATTATTTAGCTCCTCCGATCTACCGTCTCCTTACCTATAAAATGGGGCAACTCCTACCTACTTTGCAGGTTATTATTAGGGCTGAGATCATTCCCTTAAAGCAGCCGGCACAGGGCCTGATGAATAGTGAGTGCCCAGTGAATGGAAGGGAGATCTAACTGGACATGTGTGGAGGGTCAGAATGTCGAGGGCTCTCTTGGGCCCCCAGACTGTGGGCCAGGAATGCCCCTGTCTGGTCAGTTTCAAAGCTGAAAAGGTACACAGGGAAGAGCTGCGAGGACTGGCAGCTGAGGTCGGGTCACCCTGAGCCTTCTGTACCTTATCTGGCCGGAGAGGGTGACCTCCGTGATTTTCTTGTTCTGAATGTTCAGGGTGAGTCGGTAAGATGTTTCTTCCTCAGCAGATTCATCATTAACTCTGAAGACTGTCCCAAGGTCAACATCAAAATCTGGAATTTGCATTTCACTGGTCAAAGTCATAGTCTGCCGGTTATATCTGAATGTCATAGAGGCCTCGGTCTGCTTTACGCCTGAAAGAATGTACAGGATGATCAAAATGGGTTTTCAGAAGTTCTATTTAGGAAGGAAGGAGAAGAAAAGGCAGAAAAACCCCAAGTACGCCGAGGGTGTAAATGAGGACGCCCTGCAGGATTTTACCCTAATATTCTAACTCAGTGGTGCTCATGTATTTATTTGTTCAATCCGCAAATATTTATTAATGGTTTCTCATGTGCTAGGCACTGTTCTCAGGAGTCCCTGCCCTCATGGAGCTTACATCCTACTGGGGGAGTACAGACAATAAATGAGTAAATTATTTACATCACATGGTAGGTGATATTGTAAAGAAACTACAACTGGATAAGACAATAAAGTTAGAAAGGGATAAAAAAGGTGCTGTTTCATGTGTGGGGGTCAGAGAAGCTCTCCCTGGTAAGGGGATATTTGGGCAAGGACCTGGATGAGGAGAAGGGCTGAACTATACTGCATCCTGGGCGGGGGTGGCGGGTACAGATCAGCCAGAGGGAGTTGGAAATATGAAGGACCTGATGTGGGAAACACTTGCATGTTCAGGGGACAGTAAGGGCTCGAGGTCCTTCTGTGTCGGGCAGATGTGACATCTCTATATGACTCTCATCTGATGACACCCTTCCTGGTTCTTTGCCCCCCGCTCCCCCGTCTCATCCCTACGCAAGTCCTCCTTTCTTTATGACAAGGTACCCATGGTTCCTCCAGTCCACAGGCTTACCTACTTTATGTCTTTTGTAACATTGTCATATGACACATTTTTTCAGCATGCACCCTATGGATTTCTCCTGTGGATTTGTTTTCCTAGTTTAATTGGGTAACACATTATTCCTACCTAAGACATCTTCCACAGCGAACATCTAAGTTTGCCCCATCCCCTGAAACCCGCTCCTCCAGTGGTCTTTTCCATCTCCGTGAATGGCACCTCCATGTCTCAGCTGCACAGGCTGAAAGACTTACGGTTGTCCTGGTTGCTTTCTCCTTACTCTCGGTACCCACTACATCAGCACGTCTTGTCAGCCTCATCTTCAAAATATGGCCAGGGTCCAATCATTTTGCAGCCCTCCTCGGCCACCACTCTCATCCAAAGCCCCACCACCTTTGCCCGAGATTACTGCCATAGCCTACAAACTAATTTCTCTGTCTTTGTGCTTCTAAAGCCTTTCCTCAAAATAAACATAAATCAAATCGTGAAAACTCTCCAGTGGTCTTTTATTTCAGGTAGTAAAAGCCAACATCCTCACCAAAGCCCACAAGACTATCCTTCTTCCACGTCACCCTCTCTTTCTGACCCCGTCTCCTCCCCGCTCTCTCTGTTTCAGCCATGCTGGATTCTCCTCTTTTCCTCAAACATACACCTGCCTCAGGGCCTTTGCACCTGCTGGCTCCTCTGCTTGTGAATCTCTTTTCATATGGCTTATCAAGTTACCTCCTTCGAGCCTCTCTTTTATGTTCCCTTTCACAGTGAGACTTCACCTTCCTTTCTTCTGCCTCCTCCCTCCACTCTCGACCTTCTCTGGACTCCTCTATGTCCTCCCTTTCTCATCAGCACTACTCCGACATTCTAAATATTTACTTGTCTGGTTATTTCCTGCAGGCTTCTTGAGGGCAGAGATTATCTCCACTGTTTTCTGTGCTAGCCTCAGTTCTTAGAATAGGCCCGACAATGATCAGGCACTCAGTGCCTATTTGTTATGCACATTCCCTTAGGGATGTTCTCCTCGTGAGTTCTGGATCTGAGACGGATGGCAGAGATGCAAGAGCCCTTTTCTGGATACCTACCTTCGGTCTGAATTACAAACTTCAGCTTGTCGATCCAGGCTTTGCTGTCTTCCTGGAGACTGTAGACTGCGCTGGCAGAATATTGTTCTACTTCTCCCGTTGGCTTCAGTTCTAGTTCATACCTAGAGATTCTGCGATGCACACGGTCAGTGATGTTAGTGCTTTCCAGATAATGGGAATGCCAACAAAGCAACTCAGCCTCAACAGCAACAAAAACGTGGTCCTTATTTTAAGATTGACTCTTCTCCTTAACTGACAATGAGTTTTACGATCCCTTTTCAAGTCCCTCCCAGAGCCCAAGGCAAGGGCAGAGCCCAGCATTCCCAGAGTTTCTGGACTGGCAGAGCAGAAGTTACTGGTTGTGTAAGCAAATCTGAGAACAAGCAGTGGAAGTGGGGGACAGGGACTTGAAGACAAATTGCTTTTAAGCATGGCGAGGGCTTTGAACACCTGGGAACACTAGGAAAGCCCAGCCCAATGTGCCTGGAAGCTCAGAAACCCGGACACTGAATTAGAAGCAAATTGGAGTGTGTGCTGTGATCCCCTCATTGAATGCATAGGGGAGAAAGAGGGGGCACTGTCTACAAAGAGATGCTTTTAAAGGAGTGGTTCTTAATGGCAGTGGGTGCAGGTCGCTCAAGGAGTATGACAGAATTACACTGGCTGTTTATTTTTTGAGCTAAGACCTCCCTCAGTGGTCAGGACTCCTTCCCTTCCACCACCACCACTCCCTTCCCACCTATAGAGGAGCCCAGTCCTAGACTCAAAGTAGGCAGGAATTTGTGTACCTTTCAGGTGTGTTGGGTAGAGGACCACTGTTTAAATTATTAAAAGATGGTGCAAACCCCTGAGGTTGGTGACATGGGCCTACAACACATAGCATTTTTCTCTTTGCCCTGTTAGGTGGCCATAAGGTGGAAAGTAAGCAGACGCTGGGCTGGACACTGAGCATGTCTGACCTGGTGTCTCCGATCAGAGGATAGTAGGAACTGGCGTTGGAGTAAGCACTTGTGCTGCAAAAGTTCAGGCCGGTAATGAAAGGCAGGCACGTTGACTGGGACTCCCTGTTCTCCATTAGAGATGGTATCACTTGGGTTTTTGTGGTAGAGACCAAATGCAATGTGTTACTAGGGAAGAAAGAAAAATCCCGTGTTACTCTGAAGTCATGTATCAAAATGAGCATTACTGATTCTCATAGTGAAATGCCCTCTTATCCTGCCCTCTATCTCCTCTCTGTCCACACCCACCTCAAATTCTTTGATTTACACAGAGACAAATCATACTAAGAAGAACATGGACAAGGCTAACAGACACAGTGACTCTACGTTTCAGACGCTTCACTAAGTTCTTTACATTTCTTATCTGTAATCCCCACCACCGTAGACATTAGGGGTCTCCTTTTACACGGGAAACAGAGGTTCAGCAGTGTTAAATAACCATTGCTGGGATCTGACCACAGGCGTGTTCCTTCCTTCCTATGATTCAGGGTAACAGGTGCCCTTTCCCCTTTCATCTGAAGTCTCTTGGCTTCTTTCCACCAGCATTAACACACACTAAGTGTCTTCTCCCATTCTACACATGTGCATACACACCCGCTCTCTCTCCTTCCCTTCTACTCCTCTCGTCTCCCCAACAATCAAGAAATGTTTCTGTCTTTGCAGTCTCCACTTTCTTTCAACGCCCTTCTCCTTGCACTTCCATCTGACTTCCACCCTCACTGGGTTTCTGGAACTTTCATCAACATCTCCAATCATCTTCGCACTCCTAACTCCAATGGACTTTTTTAGGTTTCATCTTCCTTGATCTCTTGGCAACATTCAGTAGAGTTGCTCACTTACGGCCAGATTACGACTTTAGAGTCCATAACCTACAAAACAATTATGGTATCCTTCTCCCAGGTATGTACTTAAAAAATTAGTCAGTTCAAGACTAATTTTTCAGGAAAGTTCAACAGTGTCTTGGTTTCACTCAAGTATGCTTTCTTTGACTGACCATGTTCTTTCTTCAGTATTGTTTCTTCATCTTAGAGGTGCCCTAAGATGCAGCCATCCTTGGGGGCTGGAGCTCTAAGTGTCAGATCCACCCCTGTGGCCACTCCTGGGCTTCAGTGACGCTTCACAGCCTCTGCTCTATTGCTGCGTCTCTGGTCACTCCTTCTCATTCTTTGCTGCTTATTTGCTCCCCCTTCAGGTGTTCATATTCTCCACATTCCTGTCCTATCTCTCATATTTTATCCAATTGCTGTTTGACTTCAATAACCTTTCTGTGCCAGGCTTCCAGATCTGTACTTGCAGCTCAAACCTGTTTACTGAGCTCAGGCCCATTGGATCCATTGTCAGCTGGATATTCTAATCGGTTCCAATGCAATTCGTCTTCTTCTTCCCCACCAGCCTCTCTCCCTCATTAGTCCCTTTTTTAATGAAGGGCACCCCTATTCCCCATATCCTGCCAATCACCAAGTGCTCATGTTTCTAAGAATTTCTAGAGTTGGCTCACGCCTTTCTACACCCAGCAGGCCACTGGCATCTCTCACCCATGTATGACTGTGCCAGACTTCTAACTGGTCTCCCTGTCTCTGGCTACGCCTCCTGCCCACCCACATTCCACCCTGGAGTCAGAGTGTGTCTTCTGAAATACTAGCTTATTTTATTTATGTTCCCATTTTAAACTCCTTTGCTTTCAGAAGAGTCCAAACTCCTTAAGATGGTTCAAAAGACTGACTCCTGCCAGTGTATCATGTCACCTCTCCTTATGTTCCCTGGGCACATTATTATATGGAATTAATTGTAGTTCCTGAACCATATGTATGTAATTTTTTTTCCCCCAGGCCACCACACATGCTTCTCTGTTTGCTTGGGAACACTCATTCCTTTCTCTTTGGTCTGAATAACCCCGATGGAACTTCAGATATCCGCTCAAGTATGACTTTCTTCAGGAAGTTTTCCTGAACTCCCACAGGTTCCACACTGAAGGATTTCATGGTCCTCTAACACGCCCCCCTAACTCAGCCCGCACCTTGCAGTTACTGTTCGCTTCCTTGTATGCCCTTCCTGTGTATCATAAGCTCCCTCATTCAACATGCTTGGTCTATATTTGGCAATTCAATACTATTTTCACTATTTTTGAATCAACAAATTAATGTGTCCCAAATCTGGAAATGAAGGTGAATCACTCTTTGAGGATATCATGGAAAATATAGCTCTTAATATGAGGCTCTCTGTCCCATAATCATGAGATAGGAACTTCCATGCTATATCTACTGAGCTAGCCACCACCAATCAGTATGCCCTTTGGTATTTTTTTTTTTGGGAAAAATGTTCATTTCCCAAGCATGATTTCTCTAGAGCTAATTTTTTTTCATTCTCAAAACAAATGAACAAATAAAAAACCAAAAAACCAAAACCTAATAACAATTAGGTAATCTAGATCTTAAGTCTCCATCTAGTGAAATGTGGACAGTCTGGGAAATTGTAATTATTCGCTGAGTCTAGGCTAGGTCATCAATAGGTAATCTAGTGCCTTCTCTCCCTCTGTCGCCCCCGACCCACTAGGGCCAGAATGATCTCAATTAGCTGTCTAGCCTGGCCAAACCCTGCAGACACAGTCTCAATTCCCCTTCAGACTGGCAAGTCAGATCCAACCGAAGGGCTACCTGATGCTGAGCAGCTTGACTGGCCTCTTTGGAGCTTCAAGGATGAACTTCAGACGCCCAGCCCCTGGGACGACTCGTGCTGTCAGGCCTGTCTCGTGGAAGAGGTTGAGGTTCATTTGGACTCCGCTCTTAGCAATGTCTGGCATGATGATGCCCATATTTGTCACAAACTCCACCGACACAGAGGGCTTGGCCACCAGTTCCATCTGTGTTCTCTGTGAGTCAGAAAATGACCTATTCAGCTTTGTTAAATAACCTAGTCCCCTGAAGTCAAATCAACCACGCTTCCCATCCCTGGGCAAACATCTCTGGATGGCTCACACCTCAGGAAACATTACTGTGATTTGTTTGAAGGAAGAAAAGCCAAGTTCTCAGTCTTCCAGGGCTAGACAACACTGATATCCAGGACTAGGAGGTGCCCAAGTTAAGTTTAGGCATAAGCTAAAAAGCCAAGAGGAATCCTCATGTATTGAGAGAATGGCTGGGTTCTCATGTGACTGCCATGCCCCATGGGAGCTAGCAAGGTGGAACATCCTAGTGGATCCCTAAACTTTTTAATCGAAATTAATGAGGTGATTACACTGAGGAGGCACTTCACCTTGAGCTGGAGACACATTTGAAAACTGCACAAGATACCCGCCCTGGAAGAAAAGAACAATCAGAGGGAGCCAAAGGGGAACAGAGTCTTACCTTGCCTTCTTCCAGTTTCACCCCAGCCTTCATCCCGGGAGTGATAACTCCGGAGGATGACACTTGCAATTGTAAGCCAAGGCCAGTGGGGAGTTCAAAGGCATTGTCCATGAAAACGTAGTGAAGAAACAAGTCATTCATTGATCCTTTCTTTATGGCCTCTGCAATCTGCAGATCCAACAGGGAAAGGTAAGTAACCTTAAGCCTCCTCAAAGTGGGCTTGGTGAAATGCTCCCTCCCACACAGCAGACAATAACCCTTCCTCTTCTCCCAGAAAAAAATGGTCTAGCAAATTTTGATTAGCCGAATAGTTTAATAAGTAAAGAGGAATGATTGTTATCTTAAGGGTTTTATTTATTTATTTTTAGAGAGAGGGGAAGGGAAGGAAAAAGAAAGGGAGAGAAACATCGATGTGCGAGAGAAACATTGACCTGTTGCCTCTCACATGCCCCCAGTTGGGGACTTGGACCACAAACCAGGCACATGTCCTGACCGGAAATCAAACTGGGGAACTTTGTGGTTTGTAGGATGATGCTCAACCGACTGAACCGCACCAGTCAGGGCAAGGTGAATGACCATTGATTTCAAAAAACGGGTATAAAGCATTGCCCTGGATATATATCGTATCATTTTCAACTGGTGAATCAGAAGGCATTTAAGAATATTGCTGGGCCTCAGAGCTTTATGAACTTTAAGTCTCATTGCTCGGTATGCCTTCATTCTGGTTTTTGGGAGTCTAAATGTAAATAAATACTTATGTGAAGTACAATATATTATGGTAAAACTGATTTTTTGAAACCAACAAGTTATTGAGATAATGTACCTCAAGTACATCAAGTATGTATTGCTGTTGTTTTTTAAGACATACCTAGAAAATTCTCAAGAATTGGTTTCCTTAGAGCAAACATTATTATTTATTAAATCTAAGGGAATACATTTCCATATTTTCTCCCTTCTTAATAAATTAATAATAATAAAAACTATAGCTCATATTTAGAAAATAGATTACAATTAGCCAAGTACATTCTTTCATAGTCACTGCATCATTTCAATATTAAAAGAAACCTGTAGCATAGGTAGGGAGAGATATATTCAATGTCATTTTCCAGATGAACAAATGAATGCTCTTCAAAGATACATCTCACTGTATGAATAGCTTAATTTCTAAATGTTACCAATTCTTTGTGGTCCAAGAATCTTCTTCACTAAAATTCCAGGCAAACCTGTCTCTCTCTTTTTTAAATCCTCACCTGAGGCTACATTTTACTGATTTTTGAGGGGGAGGAGAGAGAGAAAAAGAGAGAGAGAGGGGTGAGAGAGAAAACTCAATCTGCCTCCCGCATGTGCCCTGACCAGTCATTGAACCCGCAACCTAGGTATGTGCCCTGACCAGGGACTGAACCCATAAACTTTTGGTGCATGGAATGATGCTCCAACCAACAGAGCCACCCAGCCAGGGCAAAACCTGTCTCTCTGAAGGAAGTGTGAGCACTTCCGCTGGGCTTTGTGGCCAGAACCTTAAGGGAGTCTGCAAGATCTAAAAAGAACACAGGCTAAACTCATCACCCGTGATAGGGCCTGGCCCACTTACCATGGGGGGGATCCCCGTCAGAGTACGGACGCCATTCAGGAGCACCCTTCCCAGGAGCTGGAGGTCATGGAGCCTGACAAAGCCCAGCTCTTCTCCTAGGATGCGGAGGTAGGCTCTGGCTTCTGGGAATTCTTTGGATTTCAAATCTTTGATCAGCTTCTGAACATTCAGCATAATTCCCTTGATCATGTCCTGGGAATTAACCAACAAAAATCAAGTGAGACGTCAACACTGTCAAAAACCGTTAGATTTCTGATGTGAGGCTGGTCTGCTGCAGCTGTGATGGACCCAAACAGAAACACTCAGGGTGGGGATACAGCTCAGACACTGAAATCAAGCTCTCACCTCTTATTTGAAAGAGAAATAGCTTCTCCAAATTGCGATGAAAAAACTGAGGTTTTGCCAGGGACCGTGGTGCTTCCACACTGTTCTTAAATAACGTATGCAGAGTGTGGGGAACCTCTACTCCCCAGAATGACAGGATCCCTAAGCCTTCCCAAGATGAGAAGATCCTCCACCCCCACCCCTCCTCTGCTTACGCCCTCTCTCTTTTGACTCGGGAAGAACAGTAGGGGTTTCTTGGCAAAATCAGCCGTCAAATAAACTGGCCAAAAGCTTGAAAACACCTTATACTAGACAAGTTATTCTTAGCGATAAGAAAAATTCCATCGACTGATGTTTAGTCATTGAGTGAGAAAACAGCGAATGACAGACACAGAATAGATTGATGACCCTCAGCCTCAAGTAGAGGTGAGTAACTTAGAAGAAGGAGGTAGGGCCACCTGCGAGCACCTAGAGGTAAATTATGGCCCTGCTTCTCACAGTGAAATGTGCATGCAAATCATCTGTGGGTCTCATTAAAATGCAGGTTTGGACTCAGTAGATCCCACTGAGCTTGAGAACCTGCATTTCTTAAAAGCTCTGCTTTGATGCCAATGACTAGACCACACTCTGGGTAGCAAAAAATTAAAGACTGAGAAGCTCCAGATTAAACTATCTATTTTCTACTCCTTCAGGGGGAGCTTATGCTAGCTTCCAAGTGAATTTTGCTTTCGTTTAGCTAATGCACTGATGTGGGTGATAGGCAAAGGAAGAAGTTAATAATAATGACAATATGAATTTAAAAATTATAGTAGTATCTGCTTATTGAACAATCGGCACCAGAGTCAGGCACCCTGCTTAAAGTTTTACCTACTTTATTTCATTTGGACTTTAAAGAACTGCATGAGGTATGGGTTATTATTGGCACTCTGGGGATGCATAAACAGATAGATATGATATCAAGCAACACA
>PVJD01011935.1:0-42892 GCA_004026545.1 Mormoops blainvillei | reverse complement strand
AAAACAGAGTCATGCCCCAATGATTTGTGAGAGAGAGGGAAGAAAGCTTTAATAAGCAGAATGCTGTTTAATAAATCATAATTACCTACGTGGGCCAATGCGTCAGCTCGAGGGAAGCGCCCCATTAAACACCTAATCACCCGCACGCGTCTTCATCCAGAGCTGGCCACGCCCCCTGGGGTTGACCAGATGTGTCTCTTACTTCTCCAGAACAAACCTCACCTTTTCTGTTTTTCGCTTTTCTGTGAGTTGCTGACCAGTGTCCTTGTGGGATTTCCCCCAGACTTGGGCGCGTGTTAGATTCTCCTGAGGGCACTGGTTATACAGACAGAGGCCAGACTGCTTCCCATGTCCCCCATGGGCGTCTGCGTTTGGAACAAACTCTCCAGGTGACCGGTGCACCCCTGCGTGCAGAGCCCTTTCTCAGGCCATGTGACCAGAACAATCACAGGACCCTTCCGTGACGTCTCTTGTGGCCGGGGTCGCCCTCCGTGCCCTTCCATTTCAAGGTGTTTAAGAGAGTGGACTGGATTGGGGAGGTGGTGAGAATCATGCCCAGTCACCTGCCACTGAGCAGAACAGGTGTAGTGACATCAGAGGACCGGTGGTCTCACCCAGCACCCGCGGTACACCAGGTGTGCGGGATGCAGAGACACACGGGCCCTGCCTCCCCCCAGCCCCCAGCCCATGAGCTGAGGTATTAGTAAGCACCTGCCAGGGCTGCCGGAGTGGGGTGGGGGAGCAGTTGGTTCTGCACGAGGGTCAGGGTGGGCTTCCTGGAGGAGGAGGACTTCATGGCAACGGGGATTAAGTAGCGTTTCATTAAGTTCAGCACTTACATACTGAGTGTCCAGCCTGCGCTGGGTGGTGGTGATTCAGTGACGGCCAAGTCAGCCAGGTCCCTGCCTCCGGGGGCTTTGTATCTGAGCAGGGCAGTGGGGCGCAGATCGTAAACACAGTGAAGTTAGTTCAGGTGGCAGCAGGTGCTGTGGAGGGTTTCAAACAGATAGTGATCTGCAGGGGCCAGGGGTCAGGGGTGGCCTGGGAACCTGCCATGCCACGCACACGCTCACAGCCACATGACCCACAGCGGCCCCGAGAGCCACAAGTGGCAAACGGATGAACACCACGCAGCCTGTCCGTGTGACGGAACGTGACTCGGCCATGACAAGGAGCGAAGCACGGACACCTGATTCTTGTGTGGGTGGCCTTTGGAAACACGAAGCGAGTGAGGGAAGCCA
This sequence comes from Mormoops blainvillei, assembly GCA_004026545.1. NCBI lineage: Eukaryota > Metazoa > Chordata > Mammalia > Chiroptera > Mormoopidae > Mormoops > Mormoops blainvillei. The sequence continues at coordinate 41,651 of PVJD01011935.1, read as the reverse complement.
GGCACAGAAGAGCGCAGACGGCCCGGTGCTGTCCTTGTGACACGTGCAGGACGGGCAAATCCACGCAGGTGGAAAGCGGCCCAGTGGCTTCCAGGGGCGGGGGCGCTGGCTGCGGGGTGTGGGTTTTCTTTGTGAGGTGCCGAAAACGTCACAAAGGAACGGTGGCGAGTGCATCGCTCCGGGGTGCGCCAAGAGCGATCGAATCGTGCACTTTAGATAGGCCCGTGGTGTGGGCTGTGGATTTTATTTCAGGAAAGCTGTTGAACGGAAGGTGTTGTGGCCGCAGTGGAGGGGTGGGGAACGGGTGTGGGCTGCCGTTGGGCAGCGGGGTCAGCGCGGGCTAGGAAAGGCGTCCCCAGCACTGGTGGGACAGAGCTGGAGTGTCAGGAAAGCGGTGCGGGGCTCCGGAGGGGGCGGCGAGGACCTGCACAGGTGGGGGGGCGGGGGCGGGCCCAGCAGGGGTGGATGAGGGGTCTGGCGGTAAGGGGGTGCCCAGCGGAGCTGGGGGCTCCTCCTCCGCCTGCCTCTGCGCACGCTCGCCCAGGTCTTCACCTCAATGAGCTCGCTGGGTGCTCACCACGCCCCGTGGGGCAGCTCTACTCTGGCTTGCCGGCGGGGGAGCCAAGGCACAGGGCTGCCCTGTCGCCGTGCCCCGGGATCGAGGTGGGCGTCGGTTTTCTTGCCTGTTCGGTGGGAATACTGACCCCTGCCCTGGGCACAGAGTAGGAACTCCACTGCTGTTTGACCTCGTTATTATGAATTGTACCAGAAAATGAACAGAGATGTGGAGTGTGGCTTCTGCCCGAGCCAGGGGCCCTGGGCTGCTCGGGAGGCCGCGGTGGCCGGCTGGGCGGGGACTCAGGCCATGTGGGCGCCTCGGGGGCTGAGCCCCAGGGGCCAGGCCGAATGGCTGGGAAGGCAGGTCCGTGGGAGTTCAGTTCTCTTCCCTGCACCTGCCCCCCTGGCCAAGCGTGAAGGCAAACGGGCCGGCCAGGGCAGGTGGTGACTCTACTGATGGGTGATGATGGCGGAAGGGGGCGAGTGGGAGGCGGGCTGTGAGCACAGGGCCGTGGCGCTCCCTCGGCGGGGACCGGGTGGCCGTCTCTGCTGACCTTCAAATGCCGCCTTTGGGCCTTTGGCAGCGCTGGCCAGCGTCTCCCGCCCACACCTGGTGACGATGGTGGGGGAGGCGGAGGTGTGGGGGCAGGACCGGCTTCCCGTCCCTTCCTTCCCCGTCCAGGACAACCCTGAGGCCACGGCACCGTCCCACCAGTGTTCTGAGCTGGGTGGGCTGAGCCAGGACCCCGAGCTTCGTCATGCGTTGTCTTCATCAGTGACATTTGATCCTGCGGAAGACATCTGACGTCTGCGCTCTGGCGTCTCCTGTCCATGATAAGCAGGGCAGCCTTCCCTCCCCCGTGGGGAGTGACATGTGAAGCGGGGGAGTGACGTGCGAACATTGCTTCATGAGGTGCTGTAAGGGGCGGGGGAGGGAGAATGTGACCCAATCACACAGGGCACGTGGGCAGGCTCCTGGTCACCCTTCAAAGCCCCCATGAGGCACTGCCTCCTCCAGGAGGCCCTCCCTGGCTGCCCTGGGCAGAGCTGCAGGCGGGGTTCCTCGCTCCAGTGCTTTGGGCACACACGTTTTTATCATCGGTGAGCCCTGCACAGCCATCGTCGTGGCTGCTTGACCCCGCCGTCCACTCTGCTGGACTGGGAACCCTGGAGAGCAGGGGCCAAGGCCGCTTCCTCTTTGTGTGGTGCTGCTCTTGGCTCAGGAGAGGGCGTGACCATCGCCTGGGGAATTGAGAGGAGCTCTGACCGCGGCATTTGGCTGCACAGAGCGTGGCAGGAAGGCCCGTCGCATCATCTTGGACTCTTCCTCTGCCTTCTCCTCTCCTAGTGGTTTGAACCAGCGTGGGCAGGCCAGCCAGGGAGTTGTTGGGGTGGGACCACATGTGTGCTGGGTCCGGTCCTGGGAGGGGCAGGGACGGGGCGCCCTGGCACTGCCTGTGGTCTGGGAAGCACAGAGTGGGGATGGCTTTGGCCTGAGCTCCTGCACGTGATGGCGGCTGGGCGGGGGCGGGGGCGGGGGCCGGGCCACCGGAGTCTGTCCAGGTGCTTCTCCCGTGTGGCCTGTGCCTGGCCCTGGTTCGAGCTTCTGCCCAGCATGGCGGCCTCTGAGCAGGGGGATGCTCATGGGAGGGTGCTGGGCTCCAGTGTGGGGTTCCTGCAGGCAAGTGGAGGCCCCGTGGTCTTCCACCGCCCACCTGTCAGAAGCCTGTCCAGGTGCCAGGGGAGGGAACACGGGCCTCGTCTCATTGGCAGCAGAGCCAAAGAATCGGGGCTGCTTTTGACACCACCATGGTGAGACTGCGGCTGTGGTCGGCGACCCCTAAAAGCAGCCTGCACAGCCAGGGTGTGACCCTCCTGCGGTGGCTCCTCTGTGCGTGGCGTGTGTCCTGAAGTGGGCATCACGCACCATGCCTGTCTCCACTCCCCAGCCCTAGGAGATGGCCATCGCTCACCTCCATGGGGTCCAAGGTCACAAAACCTACCAAGCGGAGTCTGGGTTAGAACCCAGGTGCATCTGAGCCCAAGCTTGGCTTTGCTCGGCCCCCATGAGTCCCTCCACCAGAGGGGTCTAGGGTGGGGGTGATAGAGCCGTGCTGAATGCACACAGGCCCATGGCTCATGGCGGGCGCCGTCCTGTCGCTGAAGGGTTAAGTCCTGGTGCCTCTGCCGGCCCAGCCCAGTGGGGAAGTCTGCTAGACTGATCCCCAACAGGTGGAGGGCAGCCGGGCCCCGTGGGCACACGGACACCCTGCCTGGTGCCTGGATGCCTTGTAGGATAAAGAAGAGCTGTGGCCCTTCCCCTGAGATCCACTAATCCAGACGGCCATCTGTCCCGGCTTCGCAGTCCCCGCTCATGCTGAGACCCACTGGCTCCGTTGGGGGAGGGGGTCTTGCTCTTCAAGAGTTCACGGCAGGCTCAGTTCTGTATGGAGGGGCTGGGTGGCCGCCACCCCTGCCCTGTGTCTTCGGGACCCCCAGGAAGCGCTAGGGCGTGGGCTTCTCCTCTTCTCATTTTTCTCGCTGCTGAGTCTCCTTATTGACAAGATCATAAGCACCCTGAGTGACATGCCCTTTGCCGTCCCGTGTCACGACTCACAGGGAGCTGAAACCGGGAGTGGGGTGGCGGACGTCCGCGGTGGACAATGGCTGCCCTGCGACGAGTGTGCCCTCACGTTTCACACACGGGACCCACCGCCCGTGGACACACACTCAGGACACAGGCCAGTGGGTCTCCTGTCGGCTTGGGTCTGAGTCAGCGCAGCACCTGTTCCTGGGCGTGCTCCGCGCCGAGGCCGTGAGCGGGCCACTGCGCCAGCCTCATTATGTCACTGCCCTCAGCAGCCCGGGAGGGTGGACTCATCCCTGTCATCGTCTCGACAGCACCCCCAGGGTTCTGGTCCCAAGCTCTTAATTTGCTTGCACACCGATACTCGCAGTCCGTGACCTTTCAACTCCCGCTCTGCTCCGACATTCCAGTCAAGCCCTCGGCGGGGCGGGGGTGAGTGTGGGGGTGGGGGGCTCCCACCGGGCCAGCTGCTGTGGTCCCTGTGGGCGGCAGTGTGCTGTGCAGACACCTGCCTTCCCACCCCACCCCGGGGACCCGCGTGGGCCCCCACCCGCGGGCAGGGTGCTCAGGTCAGTCCCACTTCATGGAGCACCGTCAGCCCCAGTGGGGGGCCAGGTCAAGGCCAGGTGAGGCTCCGAACACCCCTGCCCCAGGTGTGCTGGGTCCCTCGGGGACCCTGTTGCCTGGCTGTGGTGAGTGTGGGGGGCAGTGACAGGGTGACCGTAACTGTAGCTCGCCGCTCTGCTAGGCACCTTGTTGGCGTTTTCCGTAGGACACGTCAGCCCCATGGGGTTGGCACTCGTTATTGCTTCCCCGCCCTTACAGAGAGGGAAACTGGGGGGCTGAGGGGCTGCAGGTCTGCAGGCCTGAGCTTACACAGCTGGAGAGCGGGGAGAGGGGTAGGCTGTTGAACCCAGGAGTCCGACGTCAGAGTCTCCTGGTGGAGGTGCACAGTTCAGACACAGGTGCTGTCCCCCCTGGAGGTTGGGGGGCGTCCCCAGTGCTTGCAGGGGAGGAGGCACCCAGGCGTGGGCACCATGTGGGGAAGGACTGGGGCCATGCGGGGGGGCAGGCCCAGTGGACGGGAGCCCTGTGAGCACACGCGGGGTGACCATGACAGCCTCTCCAGTCATTGCTGAGCACCTGCTCCGTGGTGGACAGAGACCTTAAACGCACCATCTGCAACCTTCGTGGCAGCGCCACGGGGCTGTTCTGTCACCCATCCCCCAGGCCAGGGGCCTGGGTGTCAGCGAGAGTCACACCCCCGCGGGTTCAGGGCGCTAGTGGCATGCAGGCAGGGGCCTGCAGGAAGACTCGGGGATGAGGCTGGTGGGAACGGTGCGGGGGTTAGGCGTCTTAAAGGCCCCAGGCAGCATCAGCGGGCCCTCCTTTGGTAAGACGAGGCTGCTCTCCAGGTAAGCTAGCCTGCCCTGCAGCCTCTGTCCTCGGCTGAGTCCTGCCCTGGGCTCTGCCCACTAGAGCCTCGGACCAGGCCCTGACGCTGTGTGACTCAGTCTCCCCATCTGTAGAACTGATGTTAGTGCAGGGCTTATTTCTGCCAGAGGGTGGTTACGAGGGCTGGAGAGTGAAGGGTGAGACGCTGTCCTGTGTCGCTATTGGGCCTCCGTCTCCTCACCTGTAAAACAAGGGGGCCGGCCTCAGGGGCAGGACGGGAAGAGGTGGGAGCGTGCCTGCTGTGGGCCGCGTGCTGACGGGTGGGCCTGTGCACCCTGGTCCTGGGCATGGGGAAGGGAGAGCTAGGGACCCACCCCTCCCCCAGGGCCCCTTTCCCCAGGCGCTGGGAGACGGGGGACGACTCAGGTTTCTTCCAGCAAGGATGACCCAGGGTCTGGGCCGTCCCTGGAGTGGCGGCTTTGTCCATCAGCCTCACGAGTATGGGTTCCTCTGATACCTTGACCTGATTTTGAGCTGCCCGGGGCCGAGGGCGACAGTGCCAGCTTAGCTGGTGCAGGGACACTGCCTGCCCACCACTCCCATATTTTTTTTTGCTGAGTCCCTGAGAAGCTGACAGCCGTTGTCAACATAGCTGCCTGTTTTGGGGAACTAAGCATGATTTTGTATTACGGCCTGTGCCGCTGAGGACTGTTGGCCGGAGGACACCTAGGGGTTCTGCCTGGCGGCCCTGCGTGGAGGCCTGTCCAGGGTGTCCCGGGCAGCTGCGTGGCAGTGCAGCCCTGGGTCTCAGGCGGTGTGCCCGCCCTGGGGCCTCCGGAGTTCAGAGGAGACCCCAGCCTCAGCCTCCAGCGTGTGCCAGGGCACCTGCACCTCTGCACGCCCGGTGTCATCCACGCCTGCCGCTGCGCTGCCGGGCTCTCCTGGTGCCCGGCCTCTGTTTGCTGTGTCCTTGGCTGGAGTGGAGACGCTGGACATGTCCTCTTGGCCGGCCTCTTCTTTCCACGTGGGCTGTTAAGCAGTCCTCAGAGCAGACCTCTGGGACGGGAACTCACTTGCCGAACAAGCCACGAGGCTGAGAGAGCTATGAGCCCTTGTCTGAGGTCACCCAGAGGGCCAGTGGCCCCTGGCCTGGAGGCCTGTGCCTTGGCTCTGGGTCCCCTGCAGGAGTGTTTCTGGTGTGAACACAGGGCGGGTGGATGGGAAGCCCTCACTGGGACCGTTAGAGGGGAGTGTTTGGGTGACCAGGCCCCCTGGGGGACAGTGCTTGGGGCGGACAGTGGTGGTGAGTGCCCAGGTGAGTCCCCCAGTGCCATCGGGGTCCAGTCTGGCTGCCTTTGTGGTCGCTGAGAGGCCACGCCCTGGCGGGGCGCAGGGACGGGCTGTGCCCCTTGGGGTCCGTCAGGGCCACGGGGACGAGCACTCGGGGCAGGTCTGTCACGGGAGCAGGCCCCGTTTGCTGGGAAGGTGAGACCTCCCGCTGCCCACGTCTGGATTTCCCAGGGCAGCTCTCGCGGTGGGCCAGCCCCCTGCGGTCCCGTGGCGGAGCCAGGTTCTGACTTGTAGCCGGGCGGGAACCCCTGCGGAGCAGCAGCCGTGAGAGTGGCCGGGCCCCGAGTCTTGCGCGAGCTCCTGCTGTGCGCAGGCCCTGCCCTCGGCAGGACACAGGTGACAGGGACACCCCTCCCCTGTGGCCTCCTGTGGCGAAGGGCTGTGCTGTGAGCCCCGAGGCGAGCAGACGCGCACCTGCCACACATGCACACGTGCACTCGGACGGCCGCCCCCGTGTCTGCTGGCGCGCAGTGGAGAAAACAGACCGCGGGGAGTCGGAAATGACGGCAAATGGAGGCGGCCGACGTTTTCGGTTTGGCGGCCGGAGGGGCGCTCGCTGTCAGGGAGACTTGGAGAAATCCTGCGAGAGAGCTGAGGGGGTGCGTCCCGGGCGGGCGGCGAGGGGTCGGGGCAGCGATGGGCAGCGAGGGCGGAGGCCCCGAGGCGGGAGCCCGGGGCGTGCGCGCGCCCAGACGCAGCAGCGAGTCCCGCGAGAGTTTCACCGGAGTCTCGGCTTGAACGCCGCCTCCCAGCACCCGGAGGTGATTTTCTAGGTGGAGACCTGGGCCTTGGGGGCTCTGGACAGCTCCCCCGGGGCGAGCAGGGGGCCGTGGGACGCCTTGGCTGTCCTGACGCAGGTGGCCTTGGCGGCCGCCTAGGTCAAGCATGGCTGCATTTAGCCACAACGGGAGAAAAGAGAGACGGGAGGTTCCTGACACCCAGCAGATGCCGCGTGCCTTCATCTTGCTCTTCGGTGAACCCCAACTTCAACCAAACTGGTTGCAATAAAAATAGACGGCCTCTGCCCAAGGCCCAGGGCACGCTTGCAGCCAAGGGGCGCCTGTCGCGTGCGGTGCGTCCTGTTATTAATGGAAGGACCCCTTCTGCCGGCCCTTCCCTGTCACGGCCGCGGAGCCCTCTCAGAAGGGACCCTGCTTGCTCTCAGCCATGGCCCGGCGTGGCCCTGAGAGGACCGTCTCAGCTGCAGCCCGGGGGGCAGCCAGCCGCCCCGGTGGGTCTGGCCCTGGCACTCAGCGCTCTCTGTTTCCGCCTGTTTGTCGCCCCCCGCAGCTCTGTCGAGCAGCGTCCCTGCGCCAGGGGCCCCGGTGCTATTGAGAGGAGAGGAGAGCAGACTCGCGTCCACGGCCCGGAGCGCTCAGCCCCGTGTCTCAGCCTCTCCGAGCCTCTCCGGTCCCTCTGCCAAGGGGCAGCGCCCAGCTCAGGGGACTCACAGGAGATCAGGTCGGATCTTGCGGGAGGAAGCTCGTCAGAAGGTGCAGAACGCTGGCCAGGGAGGGGCTGTTTCCGGACACGCGGCCGCGTGGATGGTTTGTAGGACAGGGTTTCTCTAGCCATGGCACCACGGCCCCCCGAAATGTCATTTTTGGGGGTCTCCTTTGCTTCTCAATTAGAGAATGAACCAGTGAGAGTACACGGTGTTGAGTGCAAGAGGTTTCAAAGATGCGAATGGATTACGGAGCAAGAGGGCTGTTGAAATGCACCTTCTTAGGAATCAACGTTCCTCCTGACCCACTGGCGAGAGAAACAACTTTTTGTTGAATCGTGGCGGGAATACACAGGTCACGTTCACAGAGGCAAAATGGAATTACGGTGATATGCCTGCTCAGTGAATCAGATGCACTCAAAAGAATAAATAATGATTTTATTCATTATGGATGCTTGTGCTTGGGGAAAAACAGACTTAATTAGAAGAGGTGGTGGAGGCGAGAGGCTCTGTGAAGGGCCTGGTGGGGACCCGTGGGGACCACAGGGGCTGTAGCTGTTGCCGGTGGTGCTCTTTGCTGTGGACGAAACCAAAGCCAGGCTGAGTTGATCCTTTTTGAACAACTACAGGTAAGTCCCAGCGTTGCCTTTAGATTTCCCAGGCCCTCCCTCGGGGCGGGAACTGGGGTCTCAAGGAGGCATCATTTCCCACAATTCAGTTCTCCCGTTGGCCACTGGCTGGGACTGTCGGCCTAGAGCAGCGCGGTTGCTGCGTGGAGGGCGGGCGGCTGCAGGTGTGCATGGGTGTGCACGGGGGGGGGGGGAAGGGTGGAAGCTGGGCCTGGCGCAGTGTTCGGGAGCAGTGGGGAGCACGCGTCTTGACCTGGGTGAAGGCCTGGTGCGATCAGCACAGTGACCTCTGCTGTCTGGGTGTGGCGGGTGTGGCAGGCATGGCGGGTGCATTTGGACCGGCTCCCCTGCTGCCTCTTTGCGCCCTTCCTGGCGTGCGCCTTCCTCTCCCCCAGCCCTGGCCTCACGGGGCCTCCGTGGGTCGTAGCTGAGGAGGCCGGGCCCCTGGGGTCCTCCCTGGCCGAGACCCCTCTTTCTTCTCCACTTCTGCCCACTGCCCGGCCCTGTTGCAGCCTCCTCATGGCGGGATCGCCAGCCCCCACTACCGGGACGGCCCCTCCAGGCCTGGTCCCGGTGAGACGGCGATACCGGGGTGCCTGTCTCCTTGAAGGAAAAATTCACTCAAGAGACAAAATGCAGCGAAGCAAGCAGGACTGTACTGGCCACAGCCAAAGCCCCCTCCGGGCAGTGGAGCGAGGGGGGGCTCAGCAGAGAGGAAGCAGCAGGAGGGCCTGGGCGGGGCTGCCTGAGCTCACTGGGCGGCCTGAGAGAGAGGGTCTGGGGGCCCGGTCGGGGCAGGGGGGGCCCTGGACGAGCTGCCGCTGCCCGCTGCTCCCCTGGTTGTAAGTCTTGTGGGGACCCTTAGAGTTTCGGAGACAGAGGCCTGTGGGGCAGGAGGAAGGAGAGGAAAAGGGGGAAGGGATGGGATGTGCTCCCTGAGGAGAGCGCTTGCTGGGCCCTTTGTCTTGAGGGCTTTGTCCCTCTCCTGCAGGGGGAGCCTCGGGGGAAGGTCTCAGCTGAAGAGCTGTAAGCGTCCCTGTGTGTCCTATCCGGGCAGTGGTTGGACACGCTGCTGGTCCGAGACCGCTGTGGCTTCGCTAGCCTGGTTCCGGGCCTGGAGCAGAAGCACAGCTGAGACCTGGGTGTTGCCTCCAGGGGGCAAAGGTCGGGGGTCCAGACTGGAGAGGTCGCCCTGGGAGCGAGGTCCTTGTCTCCCCTGGGCGCTGCCCCCGGGCGTTCCACCTCGGCTCCCTGCCTGTCATCCTTGCTCTGCTGCTGTCCGTCCAAGGGCCCAGCCCCCGGGCCTTGCGGCGTCTTCCGGTGGGGGGACGAGCTCCACACTGCTCCTCAGCGGCCTCCTTCTTGTCGTCTCCCCCGTCCTGTGGCCCTGTCCCTCGCTTTCAAGACACTTTCTCGACATTGTGTCCCCCATTTGTTCTTCTCTGCTGGTCCATGTCCCCCATGCTCCTGGCCCGACCTACTGCAGCTGGTTTCAGGGAGCCCTTCTCCGCCCCACTCGCAGGGGCCTGAGGGGGACACAGCAGCAGCTGCTGGGCGTCTGCAGAGGGGACGGAGGCCAGCGACAAGAGCCAGGGGCGGGGCGGTGGCCGTGAGGTGCCCTGACCTCCTTTGCCGAGGGTCAACCTCCGCCAAGAGTAGCTGCCAGTGACCCTCACAGCACCCGCTTCTCTTCGGTCGCACTCCTGACTTGTCCTGGAGAGCTTTGGTTTTCCATTTTGGATCTTCCTGACCCCTGCGGCCTCCCCCAGATGCAGGTTGGCCCCAGATGGCAGCCCCCCTGCAGCCTGGTCCTCAGTGACTTTGCTGGTCACAGGGAGGGCCTGCCCAGAGTGGGGCGGGGCCCGTGCGGCCTCCAGGCGTTTCCGCCCTGGAGGTAGAGAGCAGGGCTCTGGGCGCGAAGCCCTGAGACCGCGCTTCTCTCTCAGCTGTTAGCAAGGCGACAACAGAGAAGGCAAACAGCTCTTCGATTTCTTCCCGTTTGAAGCGCAAAGCCGGTGCTACCTTCACCCGTCCTGTTGAACCGTTTTGGGAAGAGGGACGGTGTTCCTTGGATTGTGGGACCCAAGGGCCCCACGTTGGTTCCCTCGCCTATGGTCGGGATGGGCCGCCACGGGGTCCTGGGCAGAAACCTGGTCCCCACGTGGTGGGTGTGGGTGCTGGTTAGAGCCCCAGCCCCCCCCGCAGGCATGGGGCCTGGATGAGGGGCCTGGCCGTCCGAAGCCCCTGCTCTGGGTTGTGGTCGTGCTCCCGGTGCTGTGGGGTTGCTGGGGCTCCGCAGGGGCTGGCGTCGGGGAGCTGCTCAGAAGCCTGGTCCCCAGGGGGTGGGGCGGGGCAGCAGTCTTGTGTCCTCAGGCCCTCACCTGGCCCCCAGCTCTGGGACCCCGACAGCAGCTCTGTGTTTCACCCTTCTGGGGGGAGGACAGCGGAGGGCAGGACACCGGAGAGCTTCCCTTTCTTCAGTTTTCCTTCTGCAAAGGAGGTTTTACCAGCAAATTAGCGCAAGCAGCCCCTCCCGGGGACCTGTAATTTGTCTGATGCGCCATGCAGTGCCGTCTGGGCTGCCAGTGGGAGTGAAGGATGAGCTCTAATTTGTGGGGAGCTGGCCGACTGGAGTGGTGGTGGTCAGACATGATAATCTGCGCCCCGCTCTGCCAGCTCACTTCTCCCTTCTGGGCTCTTGGGATTGGGATGAGCAGAGACCAGAGGCCCTGGGCCCCTTCCGAGCTCAGCTGCCCACCTGCCAGCTCGGTCCTGTTCGGGTCCTGGGCTGGCTCACGTCGGGTCACCAAAGCACCGTCTTTTTCAGTGGCCTCACCTTCTCAGCCCTGGCCCCTGCTAGAATCCTGCAGCTGTGAGTGGTGGACTTTTTCTGGGAGAGGTGGCGGGATGACCACACAGTGACCAGGGGAAGTCCCTCTCACTGGGCTGCTGTTGGCAGAGATGGAAGCCTGGGGCAGGAGGTGTGGTTTTGGACCCAGCTCCATAAACTCCAGGATGCTCAGTTACATTTCAGTTTCAAATAATCAACAAATAATTTTTGTGTATGTGTATAAGGATGTCTTACGTAATATTTGGGATATACCAGTACTTGCACTAAAAACATTACTTCTTGTGCATTTGGACTTTGAATTCAGGTCTTGCGTGGGGCACACTCACGCTGGGAGCTCCTTGTGTCACCTGCTGTTTGTCTGAGAGCCAGGTGTAGCTGTGGGTTTAGTGTTTGGATTCGCTAAGTCTGCAGCCTACCCTCTGTAGCCCGGGCCTGGGATCCCTGCAGAACCGCCCCGGTCCCGCCCTGCACCCAGTGTCCCTGCGTCCCCGCGTCCCCGGTCCCTGCCGCGGGGGTGATAGTTCCTTCTGGCTGTGCCCACTCTGCAGGGCGGCGGGGGCAGGGAGGCTGTGTGACCCACGCGCATTTCTAAATGCCCCCCCGCCCCTTGCCCTTTGTGAGCCCACTGTTTCCCCAGAACTTGAGCCAGCGCTCTGTTGGTCTTGTACCAGCCTTTGCTGTGAGGGTGTCTGTGTTCCCCTCGCCTTGTCGCCCCCGCATCACTTACGCAGGGCTCAGCGCCCGGAAAGCGCTGGCCGAACAGATGCCCCAGGGAGCCCAGCTGCAGGCTGGTCACGTCACAGAACGTGCCAGTGGTTCTGGGGGGCCGGGCCCTGGTCCTCTGAGGGCCTTGTCAGCTGGGGCCTGCGGCTGGGCCTGAGTCTGCTCCCCAGGGACGTCGTCTCATGGTGCGAGTCCTGGGCCCAGCCCACCGGCACCCCTGTGCGTCTGGGCACCGCGTGCGCTCTCGGTTGTCAGCCTTTGCAGGCCATGTCCTGGTCTCTTCAACACTGGGGCTGCTCTCTGAGCTATAGAATTGGCAGGGGCTGGGGTTTGGACGTAGGTCTTGGATTTGGGCAAAGTTGGGGCCGGGGTAGGGAGACCATATTCATTCCACTGCCCACCCCCCACACCACGCCTGGCTGGAGACCTGAGGCTCAGAGGAAAGGGCCCCCAAGGCCGGCCCCGGGTTTGGTGACTCACTGTATGTTCAGGGGTGGGCGTACAGCCCCGCCCGTGGCTAGCTGGGACTTGTCGCGGTAAAGGACCCAGGGCAGAGGGAGCAGGTGCCCGGGGTGCAGCCTGGAGACAGCAGCCACAGGCTTCTGCGGGTCCCCGTCCCATGGAGGCGCACAGGACGCGCACCTGAATGGGACAGCCTGTGGGAAGTGCTGCCCACCAGGGCTGGCCACTCAGACGCCCCCTGCCTGGCACTTCCCAAAGCTCCGCGCCCCTGGGAGGAAGGCAGCCGTCTGTCTGCACAGACGGCTCAGCCGGTGAGCCGCTCTTACCAGCTAGGCTGGCGGGGCCCTGCACCGTCCAGGCTCCTGGACCCCGGCATGCCGGTGGGCTCCTGCCCCCCAGGGCTGTGCTAACCCCCAGAGCAGCAGAGCTCTTCCTCCTTTACACGCCCCCCCCCCCCCCCCCACGGCATGGAGGCCCGCCTGCGTGGTGGCGTTCCGGTGGAGCAGGGTGGGGGTGGTGGGCCCCGAGGCCCACGGCCAGAAGGAAAATACTTTCTTTGTGCTGACTCATCACCTCCCTGTCCGCTGAGTCACCCCTGTCTTCAATGTTGCCCCTGCCATTCCCTCGTGGCAGGGAAGGAGGTTCCCATTCTGGAAGCACTTGGGAAGGGTGGCTGTGCCAGGAGGGCGGGGGCATTGCCCTCCGGCACCTGGCCTCTCCCAGCTCCTGCCAAGCCTCCGTCCTGGGGCCTAGGAGGCCCGGCTTGGCTGTAACCCCAGCAGCGGTACAGAGACGCCTCCACTTGGAACAAGTTCAGGGGGTGAGTGAATGTCTAGGCTCCGGCACTAACCCGCATGGTGATTTATCTCCAGATCGCTCCGGACATTCAAGTGGGCGGGCTTTCCGCTGCCTGCGCCTGCAACGGACACGCCTCCGGGGGTTGATACGGCCATCACCAGCCCCCTTGGGCCTCCTGCCTCTGCGTGTTGAGTGCAGGGTGTGCAGGCCCACCGGCGCACGCCTCAGGGCCCTGCGTTCTCAGGGCGGACGGGCAGCGGGAAACCGGCGCAGGGCGGGCTGGGCCTCGGCACTGCACCCGGGCTCTGAGAGCCTAGGGCCCCGCTGGGCCCCCGGGGAAGCCTGTGTGCCCTGGAGACCTGCCTCTGGGCTGACCGTCCCCCGCACCCCTCCCCATGTCCTCCCCGCCCCACCTGCCACCCCAGACTATTGTTTCAACAACGAGGGGAAACCCTCTTTCGACAACTGGGAAACGGTGGTTGCAGCCAGAGTAGGGCGCCTCTGACCGGTGTGCTCGGCGGAGCACAAGGTTTCCAGCGTGTCGGTGAGGGAACCCATGTGACTTCATGTGTGAGGCAGCATGGCTGGGACACCGACCAGGCCCTGGGCCCCTCCTGGCCAACATTGTTTTTCCCTTAAATCAAAAAAAGTTCAATAGCACGCTCGTAACTGAGGATAGGCTACCAAACTTGACTGTTGTGGGTCTGCACGTAGTCCCGCCTCTCCACTGTCGTGTGCAGGTCAGGGCGGCCGTCCACCGGCAGTAGCCCCCAGGGTCAAAGGGTCGGGAAGACACGTGCTGTAGGAACAAGAGGAAGCGCAAGAACGAGGCTTCTCAGCCCCCTTGACCCTTGGTGGGAAGGGGAGCGAGGAGGTAGCCGGGGGAGCCCAAGGTGGCCACCTGCCCAGGACCTGAGCCCAGGCTCCCATGGGTGTGGATGGGGACGGTGGCCCCGTGCCCTGGGGAAGCCGAGGGCATGCGGACAGTGGGGCCAGGGGGAGGCGGCCACGCTGCTGTTCCCCACCTCCCTCTGGAATTCTGTAAGAGCCCGGGAGCAAGCCCCCTTGGTCCCAGCTGTCACCCCTCCCTGACCTGCACAAACGGATCTTCTGGACCAGAAAGTGGGTGGGAGCCCAGCAGCGCCCCCCCATGGGGTGGTGGGGAAGTGCCTGGCACGGCCCCGCCAGGTGCTCGGCACGCGTCCTGGTTCTTCTCGCCCCGGGTGGTGGCGGCGGCTTTGGCCTGACGTGGGATTTCTGGTGTAGAGCGGGTCGGTCAGCCCTGCCCCCTGCCCTGGTTCACTTCCCTTGGGAAGAGCTCAGGCCAGAGACGCAGGGAGGCCTGGAATCAGTTCCGGATGTCAACATCCTCCCCCGACACCCCCCCACCCCCCCACCCCTCCCCCGACGTGGGCCGGCTTTTCTCTGAGCCTCCGCCTCCTCATCTCTGACATGGGCACCACGCTAGTACCTCCATGCAGGTAGCCCCACATGCCCCTTGTCCTCTTTTCGTCACTAGAACCTGCATTCCGGTGTCTGATCTGTAGATCATAGGGGTCAGAGGTGGAAAAAGGTCGGGGGCACCATCCTGCCTACTGGCTCTTTCCTGCTTTTCTTCGCAGTCTGACCGCATACTTCTGGGTCCCTCCAGGGCGTTGTTAGGAAACAGACTCCCAGGCCCTGTCTGTGGATGGTGAGCAGTGAGGCGGGCACTCAGGCCGCGACAGGCCAGGGCTGGCCGGGGACGGACGGGAGTCTGAGGCTGCTGTTTTGAGACCTTGGGGACACCTTTCCTGCTGACGGGAGATGCCACATGTGGTTTCACCGTGTCCCTGCTATGTGGGCGCGTGGCAGTTGCACATTGAACATCCCCGTGGCCATGACGATGACCATCCAGTGCTCCTTCCCTGTGACCCTGCTGTCCCTTCCTGCCAGCTGCCCACCTGCACCTACCGTCGCCACAGGCAGGACCCTCCCATCCTTCCAGGCCCTGCTCATGGCTTCCTCCTCCAGGGAACCCACTCTGAGCTCCCCTCTCCGGGCTTCTCCACGGGGCACCCAGCACGTGCTTGGGAAGGGAGCGCCGTGTGAATTGCAACCACCTGAACCGCAGCGGGTGCTGTGCCCTGGGAGCTGGAGGTGCCTGGGGAGGGGGGCGGTGTGCCCTTGGGGCTGATTCGGCATTTGCATGTTCCCAGCTGGTGTCTGGGTGCATGGGTCCCTAGAGGTGGCCCTGGGCCAGCAGGCCCGAACCGGGGCACACCACATGGCCTGGGTGCGCAGCTCACACGCTCCTTTGCCAGGCTCTAAGAAGTCACTCAGTGTGACTAAGAACCGCACACTGTACACAGCCCCCGGCTTTTGTTTTGTGCACGTAGGGGAAGCTTGAATGTTTCTGGGTAATGAAATCCATTATCTTTCCAGTGGAAAACTTAGAAAAGAAAATTATTGAAATGAATAAACAATGCAATATTTGTACCCAAACATTCCTTTAAAACATAATGAAAAACATTTCTTTCAACTTTTGCAGCATTTTGCTTGTTTGGCCAACCCTAAACGGCGTCATAAAACAAACCAGAGAAGCAAATTTGCTAGTCTTCAAGGGGACGTTTCCTATATATTTTCTTTAGAGGTTCTGATACATAAACATGGGGAGTGTTCGAAGAGCCGGAGGGGGCCAGGCAGCCCCCTCTCCTCACAGACGGAAAAGCTAAGGTCCCGGTGCTGGGGCGGGGGGAGCTCAAGGTGCCCTGGGGGCCAGGGGCTGAAAGGACAGGGGAGGTCTGGCTGTGCCACCTACGGCCGACAGGTGGTGGCTAAGTGTCCACCTTCACTGGCCTCAGCCTCCTCATCTTAAAACCAGAGAAGTTTGTGCTGTTGGCTGGGATCCCCTCGGAGGACAGTTTAGGGGTCACAGAGGGTGGGTGGGTGGGTGAGGGCTTTGCAAGCCCTTCCCGACGGCCTATTCTAGTGACCGGAGTCCAACTTCAGGACTTTGCTGCCTTGACCCCAAAGACCCTGTCCATACAGTTGCCTATAAAGCCCCACCCCTCCCTCCATGTGCAACATGTGCCTCCTGAGGAGGGCGCCTGGGCAGGGGTGCCAGGAGACCAGGGGCCTAGGCCCTGCTGGGAGGCTGCGGGCTCCAGGAACGGGGCGGCCAGGTCTGAGCTCAAATTCCAGCTCAGCCGCCGACTGCGTGTGGTCGCAGCCACGGAGCCTCCCTAGGCCCGGGCGCCCACCTGTGAATGCGGGCAGTCACCGAGCACGCTGGCTGTCCCAGGGCGCTGGGCGCGGGAGGGCGGCGGGGAGGAGGCTTGCAGGCTGGAGAGCGCTTGGCCACGGCTGGTGGTGCACAGAGTGGCCTGGGGCAGTGGGAGGCAGTCCAACTTTGTCACTGCAACACCGGTGTGTGGCCTGCCTGTGTGACTTTGGGCAGGTGACTTGCCCTCTCTGGGCCTTCAGTTTCTCACCTGTGAAGCAGAGGATGGTGGTCCTTCCTCATCAGTTCCTCACGAGACTACAGCCTGCACCCCGCAGTGCCTGGCGTGAGGCTGGCACTGCGTAAACAGTGGCCACTGTCCTATTGCTAGGGTGTCACCTTGGATGGTCCCCTGGCTTGTTTGTGGTTTCCTCATCCGTGAGGGGACAGGCCTGAGTAGTAGAATTGGCAAGGTTCCTCTCCTTTATTTAATCTTATCCCTCTTTCTGGGTCTAGCATCCTTTTCTAGTATTGATAATATTTGAAGTCCTGCGCTTTCATCAGAGTTTTGCCGAAACACCTCCTGACCTTGGGGGTGGTGGGTGCGGCTGAGACGGAGAAGCCTGCGCACAGTCTACATGGGCGCGGCCAGGCCCTGGGACAGGTCAGGATGGAGGTGGCTTGGGGTGGGGGGACCCCTGAGAGCTGGTGTCTGGGACTGGAGGGGAGGTGACTCAGTGGGCTGTCAGATGAGGCGAGCAGGACTTCAGGCCTCAGCTTCTGCGACATCTCAGGCCCCTTTACTGTAATTGTATTACGGGTCCGTTTGGCAGGGCCAGGTGGGGCGAGGGGTCAGGGTACCTTGATGATGCTGCCCCAGCAAACACCCCGACAACTCAGTGGCTTATTACAGTCATTTCATGTATGGCTCATGGTTAGGTGGGCTGATGGGACCCCCTCCATGGCTCTCGCTTGGCTGCGGTCAGACAGTAGGGCGGGCGTCACCTGAAGGTGCGTCTGGGCTGAAATGGTGGAAGGGCTGGGGGCCGCCTGGTGTCCCTGTCTCTCCGTGTGGCCCCTTCCTGTGCCCTGGGCTTCCTCACGGCATGACAGCTCCAGATGACCCGGAGAGGAAGCCTCCAGATTTGCGATCTGGAACCAGGTACCAGGCACAGGGTCACGTCAGCCGTATTCAGTGCTAAAGGTGTCACAAAGCCGACCCACGACCCACGTTCAAGGTGCGGGGCAGGGACATCACTTTCGGCTCTTGGTGGGGGGACACCAGAGCCTGTGGCAACCTTTCATCTGCCACAGCCACCGTTTCTGAGAGTGTCCCAGGTACCCGATGCTCCTTGAAGGGCCTTCTGCCCGCTGGAAGCCTCAGGGCACCCTAGGAGATGGGTGCTAGGGTCGCCGCGTTTCACCGATGAGGAGGTGAGGGTGCAGGGGGAGGAGCCTGCTTGAGGCCTCACCGGCAGGATGTGGGGGATCTGGATTTGAACCCAGGCCTCCGCCCTCGCTGCAGCGCTGTGTGTGAGCAAAGCAGGAAAGTGCCCAGGCCCTGCAGGCCCAGGTTTGCCCCCCGAGGCACACTCTGCACGCCCCGCAGGCCCCCGCACCGGCCAGGGCGAATCCGACGTGAGATGCGACGGGCTGTGTCACCCGCGCCGGCCCGTCACCGGGCCTCCCTGGCTCTGAAGGGTTCTTTTCTGCAGGCTCCAGCCATGGTTTAACAAACCCCAGACTCTCTTTAACGGGAGCCGCGCCGGCTCTCTGGTGTGGTTTAGAGCCAGCGGGTTATTCCAGAGACATTGCGTTGTGAGTATTAATAAAAACAACATGGGTTTTGTGTGTTTCCATAGAGACTCCCTAAGATTTATGTCCCTGAGACATATCTTTGGATCCTGTGGAGTAATTATCTTCCGAACCTCCCGGATAGTCCGCCTCCCTGGCTGAGAGGCGGATGTCCAGGGCATCGGTATGAAGTACGGGCCTGGTGCCGCAGCGGTCCAAGGCCTTTCGTGTCCTCGCAGAGCGAGGCTGCGGGCCGAGAAACATCTGGGCACACGGGGCTGTCGCTCTTGGAGTTGGGGGATTTTAAAACCGTCGCCTGCCTGCCCGCCTGTCGAGAATAGCGGGCTGCTGCTACCTTGGCTGCCTGGCAAGGGGCTCCCAGGCGGTCACAGGCGGTGGGAGAAAAGACGGGGCCTTTCAATGCCGGTGCGGTGCCTGAGCTGTCAGGGAGGGGGCACAGCCGCTGACAGCCACCAGCCACCAGCGGGTACACGGAGCAAGAGCTGCAGCGGTCTTGGCCCAGCTCTGCCACCAAAAGGCCAAGTGCCGCGGGGTAAGAGAGTACTTCGGACCTCCACTTCTTCATCTGTAAAATGGGTACATTTGGGTAGTAGTCTTTCATTTGCAGATGACAGAACCCAGGTCAAAACTAGAATTAAAAAAAAAAAAGGGAGCGTATGACTTTGCGTGATGGGAAATTCCGGGGTAGCCCCGGCTTCGGGCACGGCATGGCCCCACTCTCCAGCAGCGCCTCTGGGCACGGCCTCTTCTTCTCGCTGGGCCTCGGGCTCTCGGAAGTGGAGGAATTTGCTCTGCGAGGCCTCGTCATCAAAGTTTCCTAGAGAATTGAACAAGCAAGTTTTCTTTTTTTTTTTTTTTTTAAAGAAGTACACGCATTGATGTTAACAGCACGGAGGGCCGTTGCGGGGCCCGCACTACTTTTGCCTTGGCCAGTTGTAGGGCCTGTGAAGCTGGGCGGGGCAGGGGGCGTGTTGGAATGCCGATTCCCACTCAGCGTCGCCCAGGGGTCTCCGATGCCACAGTCTGCAGAGCAGGTGGGGCCACTGTGCTGAGAGCAGGGTGGGAGGACGTCTGCCTGGCCCTCGGTGGGTGTGTGTGAGCCTGGGTGTGTGTGTGAGCGCTCCCAGGGCAGGACACCTGTACCTTCTGTGACGATCAGAGCACATGGCGGGACAGTCTCTAGGACTGCCTGTGGAGGAGGCCCGCGGAGGAGAGACCACAGCTTCTTTTTGCTGGACTGAGTGAAGGCGGTGACTGTCCGCCAGACTCCGCTGGCTCGGCGCCCAGCTGTCCCTGCCGAACATCCCAATACCAGGTGCTCGAGCACACTCTCTCCGGGGCCTCCGCGGCCTCCATCAGCAAAAGCGACCAAGCACGAGCCATTGGGGTGATTCTTCTGAAGTTCCCATTATGTTGACTAGCTGGGGACTGTAATTGTAAGGCTCAGGAGAAACAGTTTTAATTCTCAATAATTCTAAGGCCAGGGATGGCTGCAGCCAAACACTGTCGTTAGAAAGATTCAGGATGCAGTCCAGTCCACAGGTAAAAAAATAAAATTTTAAAGACAATTAGCCAAACTAGAATTTAATATCCACAGTTGGGCATTATGGCTTCTATTGAAGCAGTTCCTCTCCCTAAAATCCCCTCATCGTATCAGATAGCCAAGTGAAGGCTAATATATTGTATGAGTCCAACTTCAATATGTTTGACCTGGTATCTGCATTAAGTATACAGCAAGAATAGTAATTGATTATATAGGGTCTTTTTAAATCTGCTTTGCTGGAATTGCATAAGGAGGCTTCAGACTGAGTGTTAGCTTCCCGGGGCTGTGGAGCCAAGCCACAGAGTTGCCATCAGTGTTTGCCTGCAATACCTGCAGGTCTGAGTGCATTCCTCAGGTCCCCAAGGTCCCCAGAATGTTTTGAGGGCCTTCCTTTGCCCTCTCCCAGGAAAGCACCCTTTGTCCCTTACCGGGCAGTGTTCCCCTGAACCATGTGAGTCAGGGACCAGGCCATTTCTCCAAGGACTTCCAAAGTCAGTCTTAATTCTTTAGCTTTCTGGTCACATCTGAGTCTCTTCATGTCTCTCTTAAACATGACATCCCAGTCAAAGTTTTGGAAATAAACCAGTTTCCAATGGTGTCTTGTTATTAAAAATAACAGATTCTTATTGACTTTATGGCAACAAACATATTACCATGGAAATAGTAATACTCCCTCATTAAGAGCTTCCAAACTTCTAGTGGAATCAGGTAGGGAGAAAAACATAAATGGTTCAATATTGCCTACATAGGTATAATTTGCCAAATAGCTGTAAGTCCTGAGTAGTTGAAGAGAAACCAAGTTTCCTTATATCTGGAAAACAGAAAGATTAATAATTAGCAGTATTTCCAATAAAAGGTTATAAAAATTATTATCATCCTCAGTCCATCCAGTCCCATGTAGTTAATTCTTGTCTGTCCTGATCCTGTGCCGACAGTTCATGGATGCAGTTATTCCCCCGAGCTTTGTAAGTCTTCATCCCGTGTAAAGGTAAGCGAAAGTTTATTCTCAGGAAACTGTTTTAGAATACGTCAGAGACCTTTTCATGGGTCTTCCTGAAGACGAAATACCCTTGCAAAAGCATCAGAGTAAAACAAAGACTACCTGATCAAAAAGCTCAAGGTGACGCGGTCACAGACCTGATTATAACTGGCAGAGAGCGTTGCTTTTTTGTAACATACTATTTTAAGATAAGAATTACCAATGAATATTGTATCAGAGATTCCTGGAGGTTTTATACAACCACTGACGTGTAATGGCCATTTGATAACAAGAATGTATACATACAGACACAACGTGACGGTTTCCGCAGCTGACAGGGCTTTCTGTGTGATTCGAACACACTGGGCAGGTCTCATGAGTTTGAAACCAGCCCCTTGCAAGGAGAGGGAACAGACCCTGCGAGGGGGTCCCGGGGCCCATCCAGACAGCCCGAAGCTGTTTCTAGTCTAAGGGGAAGGTCTTCTGTTAAAACGTGAACCCTGGGAAGTTCGTCAAACACCAACAAGATCATACGTCACTGAAATAACACTAAATTATTACTTCACCTAAAGCGACAATGAAAAGGTATCTAATATAAATGCAGGTGAGCAAAACTTTAGTTCTTAGGATTTGGAAAATTGTTTTCTGAATAATCAAGGACCTAATCAAGATGGTAGAAAACTATTTTAATAAAGCATAAACTCTTGGCTTTCTGGGTAGGCAACTTTCTATAATATCTTATTTGGAGTAGAATAAATACAAAAAAGGTCTTTTTTCTTTATAATAGAATGAGAAGAGCCAAGCTCTTATCCTGCATTAGCTTACTTTTGATATTTAAATTCATTTACTAAATTAAATTTCAGTCTTACTCAGTTTAACCATTTATTTATTAATTTTCACAAACCTTTTATGAATTTCTTGGTCCCTCTTAGTTTGTCTCTTCTTAGTCAGAAATAACCAACGTTATTTTTGGACAAACTTCATTCTTCTAATTCCTTCAAAAAATGTATTTCCATACTTTATACCTTCTATTACTAAAAACATATAGTTTCTTTCCATCTTAATTAGCTATCTTAACTCTTGGGAACCTCAATTTCTAGTGACAATTAGAAAGTAAGCAACTAGTATTCTTTAGATTGATACATTTATTAACACATTTAATAATTTCACAATTTTCTCATAACACAATATTCTGAATGTGGCATAAGATAGGTTTACTAATGGACTCAAATATCTTCAATTTCTCTATAATAAGCAGACAGTAGATAAACCTATGTTCAGTAAATGTTTTATTATTTTATTTTATTTAGAAATGGTCTAGACATTTAATGGGTATGCATTATTTAATTTGGCTAGGAAAAACTTTAAAGTTTGAAGTTACCAAAGAGATTTATAAAACCAAGTACAATATAATTATTGCTAAACAGTTAGCCTAACAGAAACTTTTAATCCTACCTTCACTGTTTAATTTAATTGTTCCTAACAATTAATTTAGATTACACATGAAAATTTTATCACACCAAGTTTTTTTTCTTGCTGACAATTTGCAGCAGAGAGAACATGAACTTATTTAACTAATAAACCCAGGTAGAATGAAAGTTTTATTTAATGCTGATGATCTTAAAGATATGCGTATCTAACCAACCCAAACTCAAGCCAGCTTTAATATCAAATATTTTCCCAGATCACGTGGGGTGAAAAGCATTTGGGTTAGTTTCTGTTATATTTTTGAGAAATCTCATACAAGCGCTTGTCTATTTCAGCCAGTTTTATAGCGCACCCCTTAATTTTTTTTTAACACCACATCCACCTGGAGCTACAAAATAGCACGACGCCCATGGAAACGAGGCGTGTGACACACCGAGCGGGACAGTGCCCTGACACCAAGCGCACTAGCGTAAGTTAAGTGCAGTTGGAGTAAGTTAAATTGATCCGCTCAGATGGCTAAGGTATTTTTTTTCCCTTTTAATGTTTGTGGAGAAAAAGCACTTAGGATCTGTATTTGCCCTTGGCGAGGGCGTCTTGGAGCCACAGGATCAGCTGGTGCTTTCAAAGACCGCTGGTCTCCCATTTTCCTTCAGCCCCAGGAATGGGGGGATAAAGGCAGGCAGGCTTGCGTTTCTGGTTTCACAAAGATGGTAAGGTTTGGGCTCACAGAGGTGCGGTTGAAACCTCGGTGACATCGTAGGTTGGCTTACCTGTCCAACTACACGGTCTCTGATTTGCTTCTTTCCCTCTGGGCATGTAGAATTTTATTTTAGCTTAGGGCAGGGACTCACAATAAAATGTTCCTATCAGGTTCTGACATCAGTTTTCAATTTGTCCAAATTTCTGGTCAAAACGTTATTAAATTCTTTCAAAGACCATGTCCGGTATCAGCCGGGAGAAACAACCGCTGCTTCCGGCGTTATCTAGCAACTCCGTGGACCCCCGCGGGCACGGAGAGCAGAGGAAGCGCTGCCCGGAGACCCGGGGCCGGGCCGCGCAGCTCAGCCAGGCCCAGGAGAGGCGGTCCCTCAGGGCCCGCCTGACGCAGGCCCTGGCGAAACACCCCGTGCTCCCAATCTCGTCAGCCCCTGCGTTCCCACTTCTTACCTTCTTGTATCTGCCTGAGTCAGGGCTTCCCCGATACCGATACCGCAGCTCAGGAATTCCTGACGCAAGGGGTCCCGGACATTTCCCATTGCTCCGCTCTTGGGCAAAACAGCTGTGCGTCCCCCACGGGAGGTCAGGCTAAGGGAGCCTGGCCCTTGCCTCAGCCCTGACCTGACGCATGCAACATGACGGGCACCGCTGGCGACTACCCGCCGGGTTTCTCCTTGTGACCCCTGCCTTCCAGTCTTTCAGGTGTCCCCACCCCGGGGTAAACAGAGCAGCCTCCTTTGGGGCCCTTTAATCTCAGGGGGCATCAGTCTGGCCCCCTCCAGCTTTGGGTGCTGCTGTGTCCCATTAAAGCCTGTTTCATTTGGCCCAATTTTCTTCTTCCTTTGCAGGTTTGTAGCTAAGTGTCCTCCAGTGCCATACGATACAGGTCGGAGGGCTGCCGTGGGGTGCGAAGCGGGAATTATTCATGTGACTAAGGGCTTTACCAATCAAAGTAATTACTTATTTCCAGCTCAGGCAATCTTAAGTAAGTCCTAGGATCAGACAGTTCACACCAAAGGACAGACGGGGACAAGCCACTACAGGATCTGACAGTTCCGCAGCCCTGATGTCTTGCCGACAGACAGGGCGGCAGGCGGGGTCCGTAGGCCCAGACTTCCCGCCACGCCCGACCCTGGGTTTTACCCCTGGGTGGGGGGACTCACTCCTTGGGGGCCTGCCAGACTGCGCTCACAGTTGCCCTGCGGCTCAGACCGAGGCCCAGACTCTGCAGGTGAGGAGCGCAGCCTCAGGTGGGCCGAGGGACAAGGCTTCTTCCTCCCTCCTGGTTCCAGGAGCAGGAGACTAGATCAGACAGGCCAGCCGCGGTCTCTCAGGAACCGTGCCCCCGTCCCTTGTCTCTGAGCCTTGGAGGCGGGTGCTTTTCCTCGGTTGGTCACCCCCGGAACCTTTCCAGAGGCGTCCTCAGTTTCCAAAACCAGAGCAAATCCTGAGTCTACGCATTTCCACTCCCTCGTTTCTTACGCGACGAAGGTGCCGTGGGTCAGGGTGCCGGGTCACGGATCCCCGTCCAGTCCCCACCTCCAACCCCCATCTCCAACACCACACAGGTCAGGTGGGGCCTGGTAGTGGATCCCGGTCTGGGGGTGCACAAATCCACTGGCAAAAGGGGCGGCTCACACTGGGCACCCAAAATTGTTACCAGACTGCAGATGTCTGTTTGCCTGCCCAAGACGACAGGGACGGGAGCTTGCAGCAAACAGAAGGGTTTATTTGTTGCGGAAGTGGCCCACGCCCCGAGACGCAGGTGAGCTAAGGACCAAAATCCTGGCTCCCCGAAGGCTTCCCAGGGATGGGTTACATACGGGAAACAATCACCCATCACGGTGACTAAGGGAATTAGGGTCACGGTCAGGGCCGTGGTGTGTGCTGACTGGTCGGTGCTCGGGGAGGGCGGCCGCCAACCATGGTGCCACTTCCTCTGGTTTTGCCGCTTCTCTGGGCCTGGGGCTGGAACACAGCTGCCTCCTTGATGTTTCCCTCCTTTGACCGAAACACCGTCTCTGTGGTCAGCTGGCCCAAGGCGTTGTCCCTGAGAGTGCTGAGCAGAACCTCTGTCCTGAGAGCTCCACATGGAAGGGAGTGGCCGTGCAAGGGACAGGGGGGCGGGGGAGTGCGGGGGCTGGGTGAGGCCTATTTGACTCAGAAGAAAGGCGACAGGGTCCTGTTGGAGAAGTGAAGCTTCGGCGTGGTTCCACGTGGGAGGCGAGTCTGGTGTGAAAGGGGAGGGGAGGGGTCACTGGGGCCAGAGTGCATTTGTGGCGCTGGGCTGGGGCTGGAGGCTGTGCCGTCCTGATGACACCTTCGGCCAGGGGTCATCTCTTTCTCCTGCAGGTCCCCTGGGCTGCGGAAGCCTGGGCACCCTGTGACTTGACCTCTCGTGGCCTGGAGTGACGCGTGGCCATTGGTTTGGGCACAGTGGGTTGATGCTTGGCAGGGCTGGTCTTCCTGAGAGACTCAACTCAAAAACGCCCAGACCGGGAAGAGACAAGCCTCCAGAGAGCTCACCCCCAAGGACCCCCCTCCTCAGGTCAGGGCGGTGCTGGCGACGTCCTCCCTGAGGGGGCAGTGGGGGAAGGCAAAGAGGGAGGCCGCGCAGTGGGGAAACCTGGCCACCCCGGCGGCCTCGGGCAGGGCACCAGGTCAGCATCCCGGGGACAGGTCCTGTGACAGTGTGTGCCCCCGACCCCATGGGGCGAGAAGGGCCCTCCTCTGTGGCCTTCCTCCCAAGAACCATGACCTCAGTCTGATCACGGGCAAAATCTCAGACGAATCCCCACTGGGGGACATTTAGCAAAACAACTCACGGGGCTGCTCACGTCCACCGGGGCCAAGGAGGGTCCGCGGCACAGCCACAGCCCAGAGGGGCCCGAGGAGATGCGATGGCTGCATGTCGGTGGGGTGCTGGGTGGGACCCGGAGACAGGAAAAGACACTATTAAAGACTGAAGGAATACGAGTAAAGCGTGGGCCTCAGATCGCGCGTCTGTGTTAGTCTCGCTTCATCAGTTGTAACGACGCGCCTTAGGGTGCCCGGCCGTTCACAGGGAAGCCAGGTGCTGGGTGTGCAGGTCACGCCTGTGCTGACGTAGCCACTTCCTGTAAATCTGGAAGTGTTCTCACGGAAAACAAAACAAAACACTGCAGATCCGCCCATTTCCACACTCGGTCCGGGGCAAGGCCCCACAGCCCCGCCTTGGAGTCAGGCCGGGGACTTAGCTTCCTCGGAGTGGGAGTGTGGCCCCTGGGGGGGGCGCCCTCTCCATCCCCGCCCCGCCCCGCCCTGCCCCGTCCCCTAGACTACCCCGTAGCGAGACACAAGAGTCTCTCCTCCACCTGGGTCAGGAAGGGGTCTCATCAGAGGGCAGTTTCTCATTAACACACCGGGTGGGGGCACTTCGGACATCTGGTGGGTTGAGGCCAGGGCCGCTGCTCAGCACCCCGCCCTACCCCGCACAGATCGGCCCCTCCACAGAGAGTGGGCTGGGGTGTCTGTGGCACTGCGCGGGAGGATTCCTGTTCTAGAAGGATGCCCCGTGGGCCCGCGCTGGCCGACATGCCGCACCTGGCCTCGCGAGGCGCTGACTTGCCCCTGCATGCCCTGGACGGGCAGGTGCCGTTATGGCCCTGCGCCCCCCACAGATGGGAAAACCAAGGCACAGAGAGGTTAAGCCACTTGCTCATCTCACACAGCTGGTGGGTGGCTGAGTGGAGGGAGCTCTGAACCCAGGCCGTCTGGTGCCGGGGCCATGGTTGTGCCCGGCAGGCCTTTCCTATGGGACCCAAGGTCTGGGCTGCCGTGGGCAGATGCTGCCTCCTGGGTTCTCCGCCGGCACTGAGCAGTGAGCAGCATGGAGACAGGAGACCGCCGGGCTCTGTCACCCAGCACAGGCACTGCCATTAGTTGTGCCCCCGGGGCGTTTGCTGGTGATTGGAGAAGCTCAGTGGGAACTGCCCAGTCCTCCGCCAGTGGAGCAGGTTTTGACGTTTTAACATCTGGGAACCTTCAGGGCAGGAGAGGCAGCCGATGTCATTAGAATGTTCACCTCCTGGGCCACTGTTCCTCCAGCCCTGGAGGCGGGCAGCTGGTCCAAGGACAGCGGGATGTTTCCATGTAAGAATCTCCGGGTTTCCTTACACGCGGCTGTAGCCTCATGGGCAGGACCCGCCTGTGGGCGTACCCACTGATAAGAACCTGTACTGGGAACAGGGAGGAGGGTGCTGGCTCGCTCAGGCTGTCCGGACAGCGGCCCTCTGGGTCAGGGGGGCCAGGCTGGCGGGCTGGCGTCCTGCCCCTCCACCGACCCAGGAGTGTGAGCTTCAGGCTTGTCACCTGCAAGAGAAGGCGACAGTAAGAGTGGTGGACACATTGGAGGCTCTTGAGTGCCAGGTGCTCTGCACTTCGCGGGGGTCCCTCTCCCCTGCCTCCCTTCCTCTGCTCTGCTCCTGCCCCGGAGGCCATCTCGCTTGCGTGCCCGGGCCGTGGGCCTGGGAAGCACGGAGGAGGGGGCGTGGCTCCCGGCCTCTGGCTCCTGGCTGCGCCGTTGGCCTTGGCGCTGCCCACTCCTCTGTGGGTGCCCCTGGCTGCGAATCCTGTTCCGTTAGCCTTTTGAGGGGGCTGCGATTTCTTGCACAGACCAGCTGACGCAGGCAGACTTGTTACCTCATTTCACTTCATGACACCGCCCAGTGCCAAAGTGCCCTTACGCCCAATTTATAGAGGTGGGCGTGGAGGTCCAGGGAGTTATTTACTTGCCTGGGAGATTTGAACCGAGGCTGCCCCAGTTGGGGGTGTCCTCAGGCTGCGGGTGGGGCTGTGGGGCCCGGGAGGGGCTGCCTACAGAGCTCGCAGCGGGGGAGGTACTCAGGAGGCGGGCGCCGGGCACCATGGTTGGGGCTGACCCTGTGAGAGCAGCAGCTGGCCCAGGGGCGGTGGCCTCCCCGCTCCCAGCGGTGGTGGCCCGGGATCCTTGCTTCCTGTGCCCGGCACGCTCCTTGAGGCAGAGGCCCAGCCGGTGGTCTCCAGGGTCCCGAGCACCTGCAGAGGCGGCTCGGATTCATGGTCCTCTCTGAGCCTTCAGCTCTGCACTCTTCACACCCCCTTGGGGTTTGGAGCGACTTCCCCATTGTGCGGGGGGCGCCCCAGGCCCGGGTGCCCCCAGCTCCCTGCATTGCCGTGGGGGCAGCAGAGATGTGCCCCTGGGTGGGGCGGGCTCTGAAGCCTGTGTGTTCCCCGCAAGGCACCCAGCCCTTGGGTGGGACAAGCGTCTCCCTGATGGCGAGGCTGGGTGTTGGGGGAAAGTCTGAAGGCCCTGCTTGCTGACCCCCCAACGGCCCCGCCCACCGCGGCCCCGCGGGGAGGGGTTGGGGCAGCCTCCTGCCCTTTCCCTCCAGGACTCGGCAGCACACAGGGTGCCTGGAGGCCCGGACTTACCTTTGCCTGTGAGTGGGGGAGGGGTGCAGGGGTGCAAAGGGCCACGGGGGCTCCTTCATGCACCCGGCCCCCTCCCTACTCCTGTGCCTCTGAGGCTCCAGGCCCAGCCCCCAGACTCTAACCAGTCGCCTCGATTGGTCCATCAAGGGACTGATTGGTGACCTGGTCCAGCAGTCACTCAGCAAACCTTCCTCTCATCTTGCTAAGTGCTGGGTGGGCGCCCCGACTCCCACCTCTCTGAGCCCCCGTACCCCCTTCTGTGGGAGGCAGCACAGGGCCTGCCCGGGGCCTGGGGGCACGGAGGGAGCAAGCCGAGCAGAGCGTGGCACACGGTGCCTGGCCGGCTTTCCCTGCGGGGCCCGGCACTGGCGGGTTTTCAGCAGGCATGTGGGGTGAGCGAATGAACAGGTGGCCGGGGAGCCTGACGCTGTTCTGGAGGTCGTGCACCAACACTGTACCCCTAAACCTGGCAGAAGAGCACCCTGCCCCCCGAGAGAGGCAGAGAGAAAGGGGGAGAGAGGGGAGGCTTTAGGGGAAGAGGATGTCAGGGTGAGGGGACAGGGCAGTGAGGAGGGCGGAGCCAGGAAGGCTTCCTGGAAGAGGTGGCACTTTAGCGGGCCCTTGAAGGCTCAGGATGCATGGAATTGCGTGCCCTGCTGCAGCAACAACCAAAGCGAGTGTGGGGAGTGACAGGCAGCTTGGCTTGGTTGGGGCGTGTGCAGGGGTGCAGTGAGGGGGGCAGTGGGACCTGGGACTGGACCAAGGTTGGAGCACAGTGGGGGGCAGCTACGTGGGGCGTGTGAGTGTGCACCTGGCCGGGGCTTCCCCGGAAGCAAGGACCTGGCTCCTGAGGCAGCTTGGCCAGGCTCTGGGAGGACCCTGCAGGCGCCCCCTCTGGCGTGCCGGCTCAGGCAGGCCCTGCAGCCTTGGCAGGGAGTGCGCCACTCCCACTCGTCTGCCGGGGCCTGCGTGGCCAAGCCAGGGGATGAGATATTTATCGAATGCAAATCATGCCATGAGAATGTATCTCCCTGTCTTGCTGTTACTCCCTCCTTCCCCTCCCCCCAGATTTATGAAACACGCGGACCTTCTCCTCAAACAATCCCTCAAAAGCTCTGACTTGCAAATTAGTCCCTTGAATGATCAGCTGTATATATTCTGCATTAAATAAATTCCGCTATTAAGGAAGCGGCAATTGATTATTCAATTACAGCGAGTTGGGAGTCAGGCTCCTCAGGAAACTGCCTGAGCCCCCAGGCTGAGAGATAAGAAAAGGAAGAAAATGCGCCTTGGACTGGCCTCTCCAGCAGGGCTCCCTGGCGGTGACACAGGGGCAGAAGCTGCGGCCAGGCCAGGACCCCCGGGGGCATCCTGACCCGGTAGACCAGGCAACCACAGTACTTTCCATTTGACTTGTGTGGATTGGAGACTTTGTATTATGTGTGAAATGCAAATTGCATTTCATTCCAGGAGAAAAACCAATATTGGTAAATATATTTTATGAGTGTGCAAACTAGATTTGAGCAAGACATAGAACCCTGGGAGTTAGGGTGTTTGTGGGGAAGGGGTGTCATCAAACAGTGTGAATGCAGTGGGGAGGCAATAACAAAAACCCTATAGGGCCCTGGCGAGAATGCCGGGCCAGACGCACCTCCCCCTCCCCACCCAGCCAGCCTGGGCTCAGCATTTGGGGGCTGTCACAAAGACCACCTCCTCCAAGAAGCTCTCCTGATTTCCCTCTCTTCCTTTTGAAACTATACAGCACTTCATTGTTCTTCTTTGCAAAGAATGGCAGGAGATGCCGCCGCCATTCTCCCTCCCTTCTAGTCCTTCATCTTTTCACTCATCCACCCTCCACAGCGCACCGAGGACCTGTGCTGGTGGCCCTGCCTGAGCACTAGGGTAGAGGAATGACAGACAGTCCTAGGTCCCTGTCCTCTCTCCAGCCTTTCACTAGGATTCCCAGGTAGCTACTGCTGGGGTAGGTTTGCTAAGGAAGTAAATCATGGTGATAGGCTGGCGGTGACTGCAAAGGTGGCCAAGGACAGTCTCCGAGGAGGAGGCTGAGTGTGCAGCTATCCTTCTGTGGGTCCCTGTGGGGGGCCGCTGGGCACATGTGACAGGCACCTCTGGGATGCCCCTCAGTAGCTGCGGCCACGGGAGCCACTGGCGGTGGCTGCCCCCATCCCTTTGGTGGGTGGCTTGCCAGGTGCGTGTCAGCAAAGCAAGTGTAGAGACCGTCTGCTTGTGCCCTCCCATGTCAGAGCCCAGCCTGAATTTGTTCTTTTCTCAAATGTGTAGCAAAACATCACAAACGGGTGACCTGAACGAGAGATTTCTGCTCTCCCGGCACCGGGGGCCAGCGTCTGGCATCAGGGTGTCAGCAGGGCCCCCTCCCTCTTCAGGCTCCAGGAGGGGGCCTTCTTGCCTCTCCCAGCTCCAGGTACCCCCGGCGTTCCTGGGCTGGTGGTCGCAGCACCCCATCCTCTGCTCCCATCTGCACGCGGCCTATTCACTGTCTTCTCCTCTTCGGTCTCTATTGGAGGACACTTGTCTTTGGATTTAGGGTCCACCCAGGTAATCCAGGAGGACCTCCTCTCGAGAGCCTTCACCTGATCACATCGGCAAAGACTCTTTTTCCAAATAAGATCACGTCTCAGGGCTGGGGTATTTGGATGTGGACGTAAGTGGCTGGAGCTACCACTCGCCCGCCGCAGGGCCTCCCTCCCTCCCCCACGGGGGGACCCGGCTCGGTGCCCTCTCTGCTCTGCCCCAGTGCAGCTGAGGACCGGGGCCCAGGCTGCAGCCGTTTGTGGAAAAACAGGGCCCCTTTCCTCCCCACTGCCCTCCCCGGCCCCCAACAGGGCTACTGTCTCAGGGGACCGCCCTCCATCTCCCCCCTTTTCTGGTGGAGCCCCTTACTCCCTTGTGGGTCCTGATGCTGCAGAGGTGGCTGGGGGTGGGGGCTTCCTTCCATCCAGGAGCTGGGACTTGGTCCCCCCCCAAAGCCTGAGCTCCCCTGAGATCCCCATGGCTGAGGCTGCGGAGGAGTGGGTGGCCTGGCCTGGGTGGGGCAGCCTAGACTCCTCGCAGACGCGTCTGAGGGTCTTCCCGCCTTGGCCGTGGGAATGGCTGGTTAGCCTAGAACGACTGCGCCAGGGTAGCTACTGTCCAGTTCCAGCTTGGCCACCATGGCTGGGGCGTTAGGCAGGGTCACGACCGCCTCCGGGCCTCAGTTCTGTCCTGCAGACGGGACTCCTCCTCCCTGTGGCAGGTTTGTTGGGTGTCCTGTGGATTTGGGGGCAGGAGGCGTGGCAGGCTCCGGCTACGCTCAGCAGAGCTGATGGATGAGCACGGCTGCAGCCCCACGCAGCACTTCGCAGTTTCTCAGTAAGTGGATCAAATGAATGAGTGAGTTAGCTCCGCCTTCCTAATCCAGCCGGAAAATGAGTCCCATAGGGACTCACGGGGCGATTGTTAGAGACAGGGAGGTGCTTCCTTTCCCCTGGGCTTTTTAAACCTTGTTATTCTGGTACTGTTCCCAACTTTCCCCCCTTCTTACCTAAGAGCAGTGGGTTCATGGATTTTATGTTCGATTTTGCACAAAACACCTGCTTACTCAGGAGCAGAGCCAGGGGTCTTTTGAGAAGCCCCCAGTGGTGCTGGAGCTAATGATGGTCCAGCTGCGAGGGTCCGGTTCGTGGAGGGGTTCTTCCTGACCCTGCCCAGGGCTCCCGGGGGAGACGCCCCCACAGAGGGTCTCATCCCGGCGGCCCCCCGGCCCAGCCCGGGGCTGGCATGTGCTGGATGAAGGTGCAGCAGCTTTGTGCCTGGAGACCCTGCACCACTTGCTTTGGGGGAGTCAGGGCCCACTGCGCGGGGGCGTCCTGGCTGTCTCCCCAGCCTGGAACAGGAGTCGAGTCGTGGGCCTGGCCCCCGGCGGCTCCCCAAGAGCCAGCCTCGTCCCGCTGGAGTGCCCCGTGGTCTTGGAGGACGCTCAGCGGGGCTGAACTGGACACACCTGTGGAGAGGGCGCGGCATGGGCGTGAACTTGGTGCCTGAGCAGACATCCTGGCTCACCCTGCCCTTCTCTTCCTTTCCAACAGCCCCTTCCGTAGTGGGGAGACTCGGGGAGCCGGCGAGAGTTTCTGTGGAAGGAGATGATAGTTTGTTCAAATAGCTCCTGGTTGTTAGTCACCACACCCCCATCCCAGCTGAAGGCGTTGGTGCCCACGGGAGACAGGGGCCCGAACCATCGTCAGTAGTAACAGCAGCAGCTCGCCGAGGGCCTGTGTCGGGCGGGTCCTTGTTGCTTGCCACTGGGGCCCTGCAGCCGGTGAGGCCAGCGCTGTCCTCAGGGCTCCTGGTGGATGAGTGGGGACCGGCTGTGAGTGCAAGAAGCTGAGAATGTGGAGGGAGCGCAGAGGAGGCGCCAACCCAGCCCAGGGGTGGGGAAGGATCAGGGAAGGCTTCCAGGAGGAGGTGATGGCCAGGACCATGTGTCCAAGCATGAGCAGAGGGTAGCAAGCCATGGGTTTTTCAGGGTGAGGCATGTCAGCGTGAGGAAGGTTCTGGGGGAGGCCCAGCCTGGGGTGTGGGGTAGGACATGATTGCTGGGCTAGAGGCTGAGGGGTCGAGGGGCATTTTAGGGAGGCGGGGGTGAGTGAGGCAGAGGGAAGGAGGGAGCGGGCAGGACTGAGCCCGGGACCCTGGCCTGGCAGGGAGACTTCTGGATCACAGGGTCTGGGACCGGGCAATTGACTCAGCATCGACATTAGGGTCCGACACCTCTGCCAGGCCTATACCGGGCCAGAGAGAGCCCCCGGGGCTGCCGGCATGGTGGAGCCTAGGCTCAGGTGCTAGGACAAGGCCCCGGTGACACCCGGGTGCTGGCGGTGTCCTGGAGGATGGTACTGTCGCGCTCTGAAACAGTGAAGATCCTGAGTAGGCGAGACATGCGGGCAGCCAGTGGCCAAGGGAGGTTCGGGGGCCTGGACTCGGTAGGGGTGGGGGAGGGAGTGGCTGCAGAGTGCCGATGGGAGCCATGGCGGCACCATGCATGGCATGCTGGCCGGACGGCGAGTGGTGTTGGATGGTGTCCCCTAAAGAGGTGTGTTCCTGCCTTTACTCTGGGGCCTGTGAGTGTGAGTTGATTTGGAAAGAGGGTCTTTGCAGAGGTGACCAAGCTGAGGGGCTCTGGGCGAGGTCACCCGGATGACCGAAGCCAGCCCAAATCCAAGGACTGGTGTCCTTAGGGGGGTGGGAGGGAGGTCTGAGATGCAGGGACACAGAGCGGCAGGCAGTATGGAGATGGAGGGCTGCCGCTTCGACCACGGAGATGCTGGGAAGCACCGGGCACGAGGAGAGGCCAGGGCGCATCCCCCCTCCCAGCTCCAGGAGGAGTCAGTCTGCCCCCGCCCGGCTGCGGCCCGGCGACATTGCTCTCAGGGGTCTGGCCTCCAGAGCCGAGGGAAATACATTTTTGTTGTCCTAAGCTACCCACACTGTGGCAATTTGTGTGGAAGCCCTAGGAAATGAATAGAATGGGGATTTCCAGTCTCTTCATCCCATCCAGAGATGTCTGTGCTGCTCGGGGACTCTGTGTGTCAGTGGCGGCCACACAGCACCCTGCGGGAACCCACGGCCATCTCACGTGGGTGGCCGCACCGTGCCAGCTCACCAGCGCCAGAAATGACGGCAGTGCCCTCCGGGTGTGTCCATTTCACGGGGTGACCCGAGCGGGTTTGGTCCACACTCCAGCAGGGGCTGGAAGCCACTCGGGCCAGTCCCTCTGTCGGCACCATGTGACGCCACGTGGCTACAGGGTGGCCTCGCCTCTGTTCCCTCCAGCGCAGGAACCCCGCCTCCCCCGCTCCCTCTGACCTGGAGCGCGGTGGTCGTTCCCACTCATTGCAGTGTCCACCCCCACATCTTGTGCAAGTTGGATATTTGTCACGTCACCTTGGGACTAATGGTTGCTAGGAAAATGGTTGCTTAGAACACTTAACCTAAAATTAAAACGTGCTTCTCCGCTAAAAAAAGATCCTTCCCAGAGCCAGCCATTCTCTTTAAAGCCACTGTCAAGGGCTTTAAAGACCAGAATAGAGACAGCCTTCTTTTTGTGGAGGTTTTTACCAAATGTAAAACAAGTAGGAAGAACTTTCAGGACTGGAAGGAGGTCAAGGGAAAAAAAACCCTTTATTTTCTGTGTTAGAGATAGGCGCCCCGCAGGGGAGTGAAGTTCATGGCCAGGACCCGGGCTCTCTGCACGGGCCTCGGCCCTAGCACCGAGAGGAACCAGGGGTCGCCTATAGCAGTGACGCCCTCTCCACTGCCCGTTCATTCACTCCTCGGTTTACTCATTCCTTCACGCCGGTGCCCGGCGCCGGCGTGTGCACTGGGCAGACACGGGAGGGTGATGCGCAGCCCTTGCTAAGGGCTAGGGCATTTCCACGGCGACAGCAGGCCGACCCCCACAGGCGAGGCTGTTGCAGGAAGCGCTATCACAGAGACGGGCGGTGGTACGACAGCCGGCCGTCTGGCCTCCCTCCTCCTGCCCTTGTGGTCCGTGCTGCACTCAGCAGCTGAAGGGATCCTGTGACAATATTACCCTCTGCTTCAGGGATGTCACCTCTGTCCTCTAAGCCCTGTTTGGCTCTCTAGCTCTCTCAGAGAAAGAGTCATGTGGCCCTAGGGGGACCACGGATCCCGCAGCTTTCAGTCTCCATTTTCCTTTGGTCCCATCTCCCGCTTTTCTCCGTCCCAGCCATACCAGCCTCCTTACTACTCCTCGAATCTGCCGGCACAGCCTGGACTCGGGCCTTTGCACTTGCTGTTCTCCTGCCCCACCAGCCTTCCCTAGGTGGCCACACGCCTCTCCTGCCCCACCGCCTTTAGCTCTGCACTCCAGCATCACCTTTGCAGGGAGGCCTCCCTGGCCACGCTACCTAAAATGTCAATACCCAACCCCTTCAGATGCTTCTTCCCGATGGTTTTGCTCCAGAGCCCTTGTTAGTATCTCAGACGCCATTTTCTTCACTGAGTCGTCCTGTGTACTGTGTGGCCCCCTGCAGAATGCCGGCTGCACCTGGCAGGACTCGGGCCTGCGTGCTCGCTGGGCCTCCCTCTGTGCCCAGGGCAGGGCTCTGTCTCAGCAGGTGCTGAATTACTGCTGACTGCAGATGAGGAGCCCAAGGACTTGAAGGGTGGATATGAGCTCCCAGCTGGAGTAGAGCGGGGAGAGCAGCCCGTGCAAAGGGGCCGAGGCAGGGAAGAGCACGTGCCAGCGCACAGGCAGCCGGGGGCCCTGTGGGGGGCCGAGCATGCAGAGGCCGGTCCAGGGGGCTGGTCAGGCAGGCTGGTGGGCTCTGGGTGTTTGCTAAGGAGGCTTGGCCTTTCCCAGGTGCAACAGGGAGGTCCCCGGGGTATTTAACGTGCAGGAAGCAAGACTAGCGTACTCCCTGTGTGCACATGTGTGCGTGTGCGCGAATGTGAGCGAACGTGGCGTGCGGGTGGGGCGAGGGCGTCTGGGTTTGCCGGCATCACCTTCGCTACTTTTTATTAACCATTAAGTACCATTTCTCACCTCCAGTGCAAGTCCATTTTATTTATTTTTTATCCCCACTTGAGGACATACTTACTGATTTTAGACGGAGGGTAAGGGAGGGAGAAAGAGGGAGAGAAACACCACCGTGAGAGAGAAACATCGATCGGTTGCCTCTCGCAGGCTCTCTAGCTGGGGACCGAATCTGCAACCCAGGCCTGTGCCCTGACCGGGAATTGAACCCGTGACCTTCTGGCTTATAGGACGCTGCTCCAACCTGCTGAGCCATACCAGCCAGGGCCAGCACGAGTCCACCGTAAGGGGCTCATTCTCATTGCCGTGAGACCTCATGACAAGCTGCGGCCAGCCGATCTGGACGAGGAGAGGCGGATGTCGGCCCAGCGAGAGCCGTCACCTTTGCCTTGCCGTGGTTTGGCATTTCAGATGCCACACGTCGTTTAGTCTGAAAGCTCTCGGAGAGACGCAGTCTGAGTGGCAGTATGATTTTATTCTCCGCTAAGGAGACTGTCACCGATGATGAGCCACGTTCCAATTCTGAAGATGTTAAACTGTGACAACAGTACCCTCAGGTCTTAGAATCAGTGAAATATGGTAATCGTGGATATACGGTAACTTACAGAGACATGGCAGAACCTGCCAGTGTCCTTCTGTAAATGTATCCAGTCAAATTTATCTTCTGGATAACCAAAGGAAACGAGCTAAGACGAGCCGTAAATCCCTGGGCTCCGGCGCAAGCCCCCTGGGAGGTGGAAGCTGCAGGCGCATCCCAGGGAGGTGGGGCACCCTGCGGTGTGAAATGGGGCAGGGGGTTTCCAGCGGGTGGGCGGCTGGAGGCATAATGCCACCTGAGGCAGGGGGGCCCGCTGAGATAATGCGACTGGACCCTTCGGGGCTGGGGCCGAGCTCCAGGAGGCGGGAGGAATAGAAGAAGCCTGCAAAAGTTCCCGGGGGGTGTCCGGCCCCCCTCCCCTGTGGCGCAGGCTCTTTAAGACCCCCCCCTTCCTCTGTAATTATTTCTACTCACCCCCCAGGCTGGTGTTTCCCATGTGGGAGCCCTGGACCAGCGTGGCGGAGCTCAGGGCTGGAGGCTGCCGCATGGAGCAGAGCCTCGGAGTGGGGGCCCCAGGGCCCCATCCAGGGTTACAGGACTAACTGTGTTCTCTGATTGTCATAATTGGCCTTCAGGACCTGAGTTTTCAGAGTGGAGGGGAGGCTTATTTCAAAGGGCATCTGGGAGGTCATGTCCCAACACCCGTGGGGATATGTAGGAGGACACGAAACAGATGCACATGCTCGGCAGTGATGATGAGGCGAGCCCGCAATGTCCCCCAGACCAGGGAGACACGAGCGTGCAGGGAGAGGCAGGGCGGGTGGACGGAGAGGAGGGTTGTGAACGCTCAGCGCTCTGCCCTGTGGGAACCGCGGGGGCCTGCGTGTGACCGTCTCTCTCCTGTTGCAGCTTGGTCCCCCAGAAGCAGACCCTCAGGCGGGGAGCGGGGAACAAGCTGTGGACCGTGCCAGCAGTGAGCACTGTCAGACTGGTCCCCACTGTGGACACCTGGGGCTCTGTTCCTTTGAGGGCTCCAGGAGACAGCGTGGAGCACACGCGGGAGTTGTCCACAATCCTCAGGTAGGGCAATGCCAAGGGGACACGAGTTGGGGGACACCAGGTGCCTCATCCTTCTGGCTTTGCATCTCTGATGAGAAGCGTGTCTGTAGATGCGTGGACTGGGAAGCGTGTAAAACGTTGCTTATGGATGATATCACAGTTTGCTAATGTGGGTGTAACTACCTGGCCTCCCCGACGTCCCACTTCCCCATCTCTGAAACGGGGAGATGAAATTCAGTCCTTATCCTGCCTGAGCTGTGGGCAGGGGTGAGAGGGGCTCTGTGCCGATGGTGGGGGCTGTGCACGTGGGAAAGGGGGCGTCGGCCCCTCAAGGATGCCTGTCTCGTGTCCCAGTGTGCCAGGCCGCAGTGTGCTGCTGGGCAGAACAGCATTGTGTGCACAGTTGAGGGGCCAAGTGTGGGGGTCTCTGAGAATCGCAGAAGCCACCAAATGAGACACAGGGGGTGGGCCGGGGTGGCAAAGTTCTCCCGCCAACACGTCCCCTGTGACATCTGCTTGAGAGTCAGGCTGTCCCTGGGTCATACAGGGTTTACTGTGCAGGCGTGCAGGCTTGCCGGAGCAGGGGGCAGTTTATTAAAGGGTTAGAAATGCAGTTTGGGGACTGGACATCTGGGGCAAAATCTGGCTGTCCGTTGAAGCTGCGTGACGTGGAGCATGGGCCCAGCTTCTCTGGCCCTCAGGGTCCTGTCTGCAAACCACTCGGTGGAGGACCTCCTTCCCAGGTCGATGGGGAAGACTGGATGCGTTGAGTGTCCCCGGGTGCTTGGTCCCCGTGAACTTGGTGCCTGGGGATGTGGTGGGGGCAGAGGGACCTGAGGGAGCAATGGGTCTCCACTCCTCATAGGCCTGGCTGCGACCGAGCCCTTCCAGGCGGAATGGGTCCCCTGTGCCTCGGGCGCTGGGCTTGGATGACCTCCCCACTCCCAGTTTCCACAGGCCCAGCATGTCGCTAACTTGCCCATTGTGTATTCCGTGACCTTTCCCTCTCCCGCCCCTCTTCCTGTCGTCCAGTCACTGCCCGGTCAGCCTGAAAGCAGCGTCATTCCTCGGTGCCCTTTTCCCGGAGGCGGTGGCTGTGAAAGGTTGAACTTCAGAAGCACGGGTTTTGAACTGTTGAACTACGGTTCCCATCCACTTACCTGTCATGGGGTGGCGAGAGGGAGGCTTGCTGGTCCGTTCATTTGTTCATTCATTCATTCATCCCTTGGTTCACCCGCTCATTCATTCCCTCTTTCGTTAGCCGTCCGTCCATCCGTTCACTCGCCCGTGCACCCACTCACTGTCAGCTCGGTGGGCGGAGTCCGCCCCGAGCGCCCTGGGACGACCTGGGCCTGGACCTGCGCTCTGCACAGCCTGAGGGCTGGGCTGCCTGGTGGGAGATGCTTGTCCGGGTCCGAGTCCCTGCTGCCCATTCAGCCCCTGCTCCCCACCTCTCAGGGCAACAGCTTCCCCCTCTGAAGCGTGTGTGCTGATTTGCATTTCTGGGGGTGTTGGGGTGTTGACATGGGATTACAGATGTCAATGTGCCTGCCGCAGGGCCTGCTCAGGGACCAGGAGCTACTGAAGGGCGACCCCTTCAGGGCCCCCACTTCTTTTCTTTTAATGATCTTTGAGGGAATCCTTCCGAAATGCCTCATATCATTTTCACCAGTTGCCGAGAGCACCCGGTTACTGCACCCCGTTGAGTCACACTCTCCTCATCTGTAACGTGGGGAAGGGTCTCCAGTTTGCGGGCTGTCGTGAGCATCCGGTGGCGGTGTGGCCTGGGACCCAGCAGGCGCGGGAAACACGTCGCCGCCGGGGAGATGGCTCCCGTGCGCCCTGTGGCCGGTGGGCAAGGGCACCAGGACCCGGCGGTCACGAGGAGGGCTCTGCAGGCGGTCTGGTCACAGTCACTTTGTGATCGAATCTGTCCAAGCCCAGCGGAACCTCGAGCTCATCAGTGGTCCTTTATTGAACAGCCGTGGTGTGTCAGGCACAGCGCTGGACCCTGGAGGGTGCCTGGATCACCAGGCTCTGCATTGTGATGCCACCAGCGTGGCTGCTGGGCAGAGAGGCTCCTTTGA
This sequence comes from Mormoops blainvillei, assembly GCA_004026545.1. Taxonomy (NCBI): domain Eukaryota; kingdom Metazoa; phylum Chordata; class Mammalia; order Chiroptera; family Mormoopidae; genus Mormoops; species Mormoops blainvillei. The sequence goes on along the minus strand of PVJD01011935.1, from coordinate 2,459 downwards.
GGCCTAGAAACCTGTGTTGCCCACCTGACTAGTGTTTTAAGCAAACTGAGGGTTGACGGGCTGTGAGTGAGGGGCTGAGGAAGTGCTCTCGGGAGGGAGGTGCAGAAGCCTTGCTGTGGGTTGTGACTGGGACTGTGATGTGACTTCACTCTCGGGTCTGTTTATTCTCATGTTCTATCATCCGTCCGCCCTGAGTTCAGGCCCCAAAACAGGAAGGCAAGACCGGGTACCCCTGAACGTGCACCCACACCTGCAGTGTGGAGGGCGTGAGGCCTGGCTGGCAGCTGCCAGCCACGGACGCTCACCCGTGCTCACACCGCGCCACGCGGGGCGCCTTTGCCCGTTGTGGGAAGTTAACATGATCTCTCCGTGGGACAGCCCCAAGCTCCCCTCCAGTTGCTGGGCCTGCTCATAGTTTCTGTTGCCTCTCCAGAGGCAAGTCCCCCTTTGTCAGCCAGAGGAGGGGAGAATGCTCTGGAGTGTGCCTCTGCCCCAGGGCCCACCCCCACCCTCAGGCCCCAGAGCTGCTCCTGGGACTCAGTTCCTCACCCTCGGAACTTACTCTGCACCTGGGGAGCTTCTGAAACCAGCGCCCTGCTAGGGACCTACCTGCCCCCACCTTCCAGGTGACACCCAGGCTCCCTAATGCGGCTCAGGCAGCTGGAGCTGACGCCATCTCTGCCCGCTTCCCTCTGGGACTTTCTCTCAGCCCCACCCTGCGGAGAAGAGCTTCCATTCACCCCGTGCCAGACACTGTTCTCAGTGCCAGCGTGTGGAGGCATTCCGTCCTCATTACACCCCGTGGGAAACCGAGGCACAGAGAGGCGTGATAATCCACTGGAGGCCACCCAGCCTGAGTGGGGTGTGGCTGGGATTGGAAGTGAGGCTGTGCAGCCCTGACCCCGTGACCCCTGGGCAGTACTGTCCACACGGGGGTGACCGTGGGCCTGGTCCCTGCTCTGGGACTAGAAACCACCCCCTGCCTGTGCCCGGGCCCAGCTCAGCTGACACCTCCTTCAGGAAGCCTTCCCTGTCCCCCAGGCCTGGCGAGGGTCTCCCCTGGGCTCCCTCAGCTGGGTGGAGGGTGGGTGGAGATGTTGGGAGAGGGGATAGTTGTTGGCGTATGACTAGGGGGGGAGACCTTTTTTTTTTTGCTTCCGAAAGCTCAGCTTAAACGTAGCTGCTGTGACAGAGGAGCCGGGATGGCGGCAGAGAGGAGAGGAGGGCCGTGACTTCTCACACGTAGATGTTCTGCTGGGGGGGAGCAGCTTGCAGCCAAGGGTTGCTACGTAACCTGGGCTGGAGGTGGAGCAGCCGCCCCTGCCTCTCCCCATGGCAGGCACTGGGTGGGTGGGCAGCAGGGACAGACGTGGGTGCAGTCCCATCCCCCGAATGCAGGTTTTACGTGAAGAAGACAAGGAAGACAGCCTGCAGAGGTGAGCAGGCGTCCCAGGAGAACACAGAGCTTTGAGCGTCTGCAGTGCCCTTTGGGCTCTGCGATTCCAGGGCAGGCCAAGGCCTCCTCATCCGCCTGTGGAAACTGTGATTTGCTTGAAGGTCAGAGGGAGAGATCGTTAGATTAAATGAGAGGAATGAATCGCTGCTTGTGGCAGACGCGTTCAGGGCTGAGCTTCTAGAAGCCAAAAAGTCCCGGCCCCTCCACCCCCCGGATCACCCACCAGGGAGCCCCCACTGCCCCCCGGGCCAACGGAGCTGAGGCCCAGGGTGCCGGAAGCAGGCTGGCCGGGCTGCGCGCCGGGTCATTCAGGGCCTTGGGGACCCTGCAGCCATTCTCCCGCCCGCGGCACCTCTCAGCCTTTCTGGCACCAGGAGGTCGGTCTGTCCTGGAGCCACGGATGAGGAAACCGAGGCCCAGGAATGTTAACCTGCTTTACCCAAAGGTCACCAGGAAGTAAATGCTAAGGGCAAGATGGGACCACAGGCAACGTGACCCCACGGTGCCCAACGGCTGCTCTCGAAACGTCCCTCAAGTGTGGAGCACTTCCTGTACTGACCCACAGGTCCGCGGTCACATTCGTTCTCACTGTGGCCTGGGGTGGCCACCCAGCCGCCTTTCCTAGGCAAGGAGACCGAGGCTCACGAAGCGCCACTCAGGGCCACCAGCCTTGGAGTCCTGGCCCTCCTTCGCCAAGCACCGCCCTGGCAGAAGCGCTGACCGTGGCTCTGAATTCTGTCACGTACCCTGGGGTGACTCTGATTAGCGCCCTGGAGGGGATTGGCTGCTATGGCTCTGGGAAGGTGCGGGCGTACCATCCCTCGGGCCAGCTTTGCACCTGCCGGTCCTCTGGCGGAGCAGGGGGCTGTGCTTCCTCCTGGCCAGGTGGCCTCAGCAGGGGGCAGCGTGCGTACTCAGCTCGGGTTAGCTCTCTGAGTTCCCACCGTCGGGCAGTGGGCCCATCATTTTGCTCACGTGACCGATGGAGGAACCGAGGCCAAGT
>PVJD01011934.1:0-42929 GCA_004026545.1 Mormoops blainvillei | reverse complement strand
GAGGCCTGGGCCAGGAATGCATAAGAGAATGCCTGGCCATGGGGGCCTGATGCCTTGACTGCAACTCCCTTCAGAGCGAACAGCACACCAAGTCACTGTGGGGAGGGCAGCTTTTCCCTGTGGGGTCTGCTAGGTAAACCGTTAGGGGCTGAATGTTTGTGTCCCCCCCAAACTCACATGTTGAAACCCCTGTACCCCAGTGTGATGGGATATGAAGGTAGGGCTTTTGGTAGGTAATTGGAGTTAGACTAGGTCATGAGGGTGGGGCCATGATGAGATTAGTGTCCTCCTATGAGGAAGAGGCACCAGAACTCTCCTTCAATGAGTGCATACACACGAAAGGGACATGTGAGCACATGGAGGGGCGGCGGTTGTCTGCAAGCCAGGAAGCAGGCCCCTCACCAAGAGCAGACTCTGGTGGGCACCTTGATCTTGAACTTCCCAGCCTCCCAAAGTGTGAGATATGCATGCATGTTGTTTAAGCAACCCAGGCAATGGTTTTCTGTTATAGCAGCCTGAGCTGACATAAAGCCTTTGTAATAGCCTATGGTGGGGCCTCAAAGATCGCCCACAGGTTTTTGGCCAGGAGCTGACCTCTTGCTCTCCCATGATGGTGGTGAGACAGCTATCTGTAGCTCCAGGCCGACATTCTATTCTTCTCAGGAATACCAGTGCAAAGAGAGTGCTCTGTATGAGTAGTTCCAGCAGAAGCTCTGGGACTGGTTCCAGTGAGGCTGACTTGGGTCCTATACCCATTTGTGAACCAATCAGTGACCTTGGCCAAGTGGTATGCTGGGGGTGACCAACAATAAACACCATCAGCAAGTAAAACATATAGCCTGTTAAACAGTGATAAGAGATAAGGGGGGAAAATATTAAAGCAGGAAAGGAGGATAGGAAGTACAGTAAGTCCTCACTTAATGTTGATAGGGTCTTGGAACTGTGACAAAATGATGTTTAACAAAACCTGTTTTACCACAGGCTAATTGATCTAAAGAAGGGTTAAGTTTCTAAAGAATCTCGTCAATGTTATAACAAAATGACATTGAACGAAACGATATTATCGAGGACCTATTAGATGTGTATGAAGGAGAGGTGCCCAGAAAGGTCTTGCTGAAGGCAGTCAGAGAATGAGCATCACAGAGAGCTAGGGGAGTGGAATTCAACGCAGAGGAAACAGCCAAGACAAAGGTTGTAAGAGGTGGAAGCATGCTTGCTGTGTTTAAGGAACAACTAGAGTACAGGTTGCCAAGTAAAATATGAGATGCCCAGTTAAATCTGAACTTCAGATGAACAGGAAACATACACATTTTTTGCTTAAGTATGTCTCAAACATTGAGTGAAACATGCTTATACTAAAAAAATTATTCCATGCAACATTCAGGGCATATTTATACTAAAAAAAAAATTATTCGTTGTTTATCTGAGATTCATATTTAACTGGGTATTCTGTATTTTTATTTGCTAAATCTGGCATCTGTAGGCCAGTGTGAGTGAAATAAAATAAAGAAATCGGGGGGGGGGGTGTTATGGGTTGAATTATATCCCCCTAAAAAAGGCATTTTGAAGTCCTAACCCCTAGTGCCGCAGAATGTGACCTTATTTGGAAATAGAGTCATCGCGGATGTAATTAGTTCATTAAGATGAGGTCATACTGGAGTAGGAGGGGCTGTGATCCAGTGTGGCTGCTGTTATCATAAGAGATGGCCATGTGGAGACATAGGCGCACAGGGAGAAGGCCACGTGACGACAGAGGCAGAGACTGCAGTGCTTAAGTGGCAAGGCAATGAGCTCTAAGGGCAGCACCAGCCACCGTGGCCCTGCCAATGCCGCCTCGATTTCTGACTCTAGCCCCGGAACCATGAGAGAATAAATTTCTGTTGGTTTAGGCTTCCGCAGTTTGTGGTGCTTTGTTACAACTACCCTAGGAAACTAACACAGGGAATTAGCGGATGAGGGCAAAGAGATAAGGAGGGTGATGGACAAATCCTGTAGCGCCTTGGAGACCACGTGAGGACTTGGCTTGCCTCTGAGTCATCTGAGAGTTTGGGGGTGAGGAGTGACATCTGTAAAGAGATGTATGAGCAATCCAAGAGGATACCCAGGAAAGGAAATGGCACGTGATGTTCCAGGAATTAACGTGCAGTTCAGTCCCGCTGGAGTGTGTATTGACAGCCTTGGGAATGGAGGCTGGAAAGGTAAGCCAGATCTTGAAGAGCCTCTTGGTAACAAAAAGTGGGGATATGCTTCCCCCTGTAGGCGACAGGAAGCCAAAGGAAATCTTTGAACAAGAAGATGGAATCAAATAAATCCGCTGTTCACAGTGGGGGGTGTTTTGTTTTGTTTTGTTTTGTTTTGTTTTTGTTATTTGTCAGACTAGAGGTAAGTGAGAAGAACTCAGGAAGAATGACTGAATGACCGAGCCATGACGGAATTCTGAGTACTATGACTGGGGAGGGAAGAGAATGACCTTTTCCTTGGATAAGGGACCTTACTGAATCCAAGCCTCTCGAATCACACTATTGAGATAGAAACATTCTCACACACCCCTAAAGTCACTTGAAAAATACCTAGGATTTCTCTGGAACATTAGCGATTTTACCCAAGACCACTGCAATGAGGATGAAGATGGATTCCCATCTGCAGGGCAGGGTTTGGGGGAGCAAGTAGGTGAAAAGATAGCCACAGATTTGCTCCTGCAAATTCTTAATCAAGAATCCAGGGGCTCGGCCCACTGACTCTCAAACTTCAGTGTTCAAAATAAAGTTCAGGAACTCCTGAAAATGCAGATTCCTGGATCCCATCATGGATATCTTAAGTTAAGTTAAGGTGGCCCTGGAACCACACTTTGAGAAACTCTACCCTTGTGAGTGGCTCGAGGATGTTCACGCTGACAGTGAGGAAGATGGGAAATGTATGTGGGTGTGGAGGGGTGTCATGGTGCAATTTTGGGGACTGTGGCAGGAACTGTCACCAAGAAGGGGGCATCATAAGCCGAAATTATGTGAATATGCAAAATTTTATGAGTACATGTATTCCTGTGGAAATGAGTATACAACTTCCAAGAGATTCTTAAAGAAATTCTGAACCAGATTAGGACTAAGAACCACTGCAGATTAGTTAGCAGACATTTTTTGCTTTCAGATGGAAAGCATTTTCATTATAAAGAAGTTTTTAACTCACTTGTATTTGAGTGTTCATAATACTTTGATCTTAAACAGTAGCTCTCAACCTTCACCGCATGAGCAATCCAAGTATTAAAAAACAAAAACAAAAACAATGTCTAGATCTTTAAAAAACAAAAACAAAAACAATGTCTAGATCTCAGTCCCAGAGAGTCTGATTTAATTGATTCAGGGGTACGACCTGAGAATTGGGATATTCAAAGCTTCCGAGGAGATTCTAATCATAGGAAAATCTGAAAAAGACTGACCCGGGGTTTCAGATGAGCCTCGCCTCACGGAAGGAAGGCCGGGGTGCTAATTCCAGTTTACCGGCTAGGAAACCAAGGTTCCAGAGGCTCCAAGACTAACCCAAGTTCCCATGACTGGTGAGTAATTCAGGACTCAAGGTCAGGCTCCTGGACTCCCAAATCAGTTCTCTGACCACTATCCCACCATGGGACAGAGGTCAGCAGGGTTTTGATCAGGAATGAAGGGCCGGAGCTCAGGCTCCTGCACCTGGAAGGGCAGGCCCGGAGGGGATCCTTCTTGGGAGGAGGATTCAACCATTAGGAAGCAGGGGGACGGCGGTGCTGCCCACCAGGGTGCAGAGGGGAGAGGGCGGCAACTCAGGGGAAAGGAGGGTGGTAACTGACACCAGCAGCTGCTACCTAGCAAGCCAGCAAAAGAAGCGAGCACTTTACCTGTGTCTGCGAGGATTCCCGCCCCTCATACATCAGCCCAGTCGACGCTGGCTCCCCAGCTGGCCTGATGCGGGGCAAAACAGCAATGATAACAAAAACCTGCAGCGATAAATGACATTAACAGCTCTGTGGCTTACGATAATCCAATTCCTTCTTCATTCTATAATACTAGCCAGGGTTGTGGACATGGGAGGTGGGGATGGGTGACAAGGACACCACTAAGAAGTCACTACCCAAAAAGTAATGCCTCCATCTGCTCAGCAAAGTCCAAATGCTTTCATCTGGGAAAAAGCTTTCCATTGTCTACGTGGTAATTAGTTAAAACTTCAGCAGCAAATGTCGCTAGGAGAGAGAAGACCTGAATTAAAACTCATAGTCTTAGTTTTCAAACCCTTTTTTAAACAGAATCTTTTTGATAAAAATATTCACATATGTATATTTATATATGTATATGTGTATGAATGTATATATTTATATATGCCATGTCACCTACATGATGTGCTATATATGTAATGTGACTATTATATCTTTTATATCATGTATTTTACATATGATATAGATAATAGAGAATTTAACATAGGTGGGTGTCCATATGAAACAGTAAAAGTGAACTTGTGAAAGTAAACTTGCTGTGCACAAAGAAGGGCCGAGTCTGGAAATTACCAGAGGTCCCTTGCTATGCCCCCTGTCCTCCTGCTTGTCCTTGCATCAAGCTGGGTGGCCCCTGAGCCACTTCAGTCAAATCTTATCACAATTTGAAAGAGCTGCAGGAACGAATTCATTAGTTTGTGGGGCACATATTGAGACGCTACTGTGTATTCGGCATTGGGCTAGATGCTAGGACCAACGTAGAGGGATAACAGCCCCTTTCTTCAAGGTCCTCTGCATCTCACGAGGGTAATGAACAGGAAAAAGATAATTATGCAAAATGTGATAGGAGTTGCACAGGGGAAGTCACAGAGCGCCATAGAATAGGAAGGGCACTCGCCTTGGGTGGGGTGGGGGTGAGGTAGCAGTAACAGGGAAGGCTCTTTGAAGGAGGAGTTAAGGTCAGCTCCAGTCGTCAACGCAGGTTTTGATAAGATGAATGAGGATGGGGAGCAGGAGGACTTTGGGAATGGGAAGATAAATAGGGTAGAGCCAGATGGAGAAAAAGGTGGGACACCTTGAAGTGCCGGAGACCTGGAACACTGGGACAAATCCTGCTACCCCCAGGCTGCTTCAGGCAGCGCTAGTGCCAGGGTCTCAGGCGCCACACGCTGCACGTGAAGAAGAGACCACAGGCCCCATCCAGACCTACAGCCCCCAGGGGCAGGTGTGGGGCCACCAGACTGGGGCTCAGAGTGAAAAGGACTCCCTTTGAAGTAAAAAGATCAAAATGGCTTTTGAGAAATCAGATCTCCTCAGCTGGATTTCAGCCCGAAGAGCTGGCTTTGCCATAGGCAGACAGTAAGGAGAGGGTAAAGTCTCCGTAAAAGGTCTGAGGGCCAGAGGGGAAGCCAGTCATTAGAGGCCTTCCTCCAGCAGACCTTCCCTGGCAGGTAGTTAAGCAAACCCCTGTGCAGAAGGGGAAGGACGAACGGACCCTGGGCCTGGAGGTCCCCGAGGCCACAGACTTTCCCTCTGAGCCAACAAACTCTCGCTGTAGGAATGACTAACCGATTATTCGCCTGAGGAAACAGAGACAAAAAGGAGTGGGTGGTGTGGGTGTCACCCACAAACACGCCACCCATCCTTCACAGTGTTCTTCTTTACTACAAAAGGAAAACAGAGAGCACAGGGAATTCTAAAGGATTTGCTTTTTTTCATGGTCTCTTGTCTACTCAAAACCTGCTTTTTCTCCTGTGCCCCTCCATCTTCAGCCTTCTTCTCTGGACTCTCCTCTCTCCCGTGACACCAGGACAAAGAAAAATGCCCTTCTGGGCCTTTTTTCGAAGATTCAATGGAGGTCCTAACTTTTATCTTGTTCTTAATAGCACCTTGCACCGTAGAGCACCGCAAGGCTTCATGGACCTTAATTGTTGCCCAAAGATCGATTAGGGCGGCCGGCCTCGCCACAGCAGCTTTTCCAGATAGATGAGCTGTGTGTGAGGCTGCAGAAGGCTCTCGTCAGCCCCAGCTGCCTTGGAGGCGAGTCTGGGATGCCCTATATCTCCAGACATCACCTCCGTTTCCTCCCCTAGGGGATTTTTTTGGTGAGACTCCAGACTTGATAAAGCGCTCCCAGTTCAGAGGAGAGGAAACCAAAACTAGGGGACTTCCTGGGGCCCTAACTCTAGCCTGTGACAAGAGACAAGAGCCTACCAAGAGGATTCCCCTGCCTGCTCTGTCACATCTCCTTCTGGGACTCTCAGCACAGTGTGTTGTATTTATAAACAGCGTAGGGCAGCCAACGGTGGGCCAGTTCATGGAGAGAGGCAGAGAAGAGCTCGCTTCTTCCATCGCCTGCTTCTGCAAACAGCCAAAGAAGGAAATTGAAGCTTCATGGAGAGTTGGCTGACGAGCTTGCCATTCACACCAAAGAGTATGTATTAACCACCTCAAAGAGCTAGGTGTGATCTGGAGCTGCCTCCAAGCTGCAACCTATGACACTGCGCCCAAACCTGGGGGAGGATGTGAGATGCTGCGAGACTGGGGTGGGGGTGGGCATGGGAAGGCTGGGCCACTAATCATCTTTACTTGGTAAGAAAAGTACATTTAAGAGCAGCAGAAGTCAGTAAGAACAGCTGCTAACTTTCACTGAGCTCTTCCGCGTTTTTACAGCCTCTTTCGCTCAAACCCACAGCAGCCCGCCAGGTGGGCACAGAGAGTTGAGTAACCTGCCAGTAATCAGAAAGGGGTAGAGCTGGGACTTGAATCAGGCAGCCCAGCATTAAGCCTATGCTCCTAGTCCTTTGACCAGGACACCCGTCAAAGTTTTAGGCCCCCTGTCCCGCCTTCGTGGCAGAAGGCAGGAGAACGTCAGGTAGAAGACACATGACAGTGCCTAATCTCCTCCCCTCAAAGTTGTCTTCCAGGTTGCACAAGAGACATACATTGTCCATGGCAACCCTCCAGAAAGGGGCATGCTGTGTGCCCCCTGAGGACAGAGACCAGATTTGGTTCTTCTTTGCATCTTGAGCACCTAGTCCAGAGCCTGGATCCAAGAAGATGCTCAAAAATTCCTGGCTGACTCCTGACTCGGCCATATCCAGACTGTGCAGTCAGAGGCAAGCTACTGAACTTCTCTGGGTTCCAGTTCCCCAGTCCGTAAAACAGGGGAACTGCTGCATAATCATGCAGCCTTCCCAGTGTAGCCACATGATTGGAAACCATAAAGTCTCTCCCACTCTGCCTGGCACATAATAGGTGCTCAGTAAACAATGCCTGTCATAGCTATCTCCAAAGTCATGTTGCCAAGGGCCAGGGGTGGGATTGGACAGACCCACAGTTCTTCTGTAAAAGCAGGATAGGGCAAGATAAGATAACTCAAGGTATTCCCATAGGTGTTTTTCAAGCAGCCTTCTCGAAAAGTTCTCTTTTAGAACTTTAGGAGGCTCTGAGTCCTTCAGCATCTCAAGGAGGGAAGATTCTGGGAAGTCTTTATTATACTAGATACTTTGGGTGTTCCCCACTTTTTCCTCCCAACAGAACCCTAATGTTCTGCAGGTGGTTATACTGTTCAGCAGGGTCTTATGCTCCCAGGAAGTCTGGCCCCAACCCCAGAGGATTAGACTTGATTTGTTTAAACCTATCATACTGGTTCATGGCCATGTCAGGGATGAGTTTAGACATGGGCACAGGACATGGTTATGGCTAAAGAAATGTGACAAAAAGTCAGTAAGAAGCTTCTGAAAAGAATTTTCCTTGTAAACCAAAGGGATGTAAGCATCTTTTTGCTCCTCTTGGATACTATCGTGATGATGTGACACCTGGAGCTATGGCAGCCCTCTCGCACTCATGAGGAAAGCTGATGCAAGACAAAGCTAACACACTGCGGATGGCCCTTAATCAGTAGCTAGAGCTAATGACTTAACTAACTCAACAGAGCCCTACCTCAGGACTTCTTGTTATGTAAAATAATGATATTCTTTACTACTCAAGGAAGTTGAGTCAGGGACTTCTACTGTTAGCACCCAAGAGTATTCTGTCAATCTTGCCACTCTGAGAAGATAATCTCTGAGAGGAAGTAATCCTTAAATTACCTTGGGAAGGAACCAAATATTCTGAGTTTAATGAGAACCCTTAGGCTAAGAGTCAAACACTTCTACAAGCACAGGGTGAAGCCAATCACATTACACCTGAGTCCAAAAAGCTAACAGTGGCTTGGGAGGAAGTAGTCAAGGCTTCTGATTCTGTTACAATCCTGGCTTCTTGCCCAGCTGCCCATGAAACCTGAGGACAGCAGGCTTGCAAAATCTGTCCAGCCCAGAACCACAGCCTGGTTCAGGAGGGCTCTTGGTTTTCTCCCAACCAGATGGCAGCCCCGTTCCACACTTCGTAAGCAGATCACGAAGGTTGCTATAGGATATAGGCAGAATAACACTCAGAACCAAGAAAGTAGCTTTCAGAAACATTCAAGTGGTCCCATGTAGCCAAGAACTCCACAAGGCACAAAACATCTTTAATTTCTCCACTAGCTGGGATTTGCCCATGGGAAAAGAAAAAGAGATGGGCACTCAGAGGGGTACATGAGTCATTGGCTCAGTCACCACATTATTGAGTACTGTGGGGCAGACAATATTCTGGGTGCGGGAAGGAAATGAAGTGTTCGAAAGCCTGTTTCTCCTGTCCTCAAGGGGTTCTTAGAGTACGTGTCAGTGTGTGGGAAGGAGGTGGGGGAGAACAGTCGGGGCACACAGGAACACATGAAATGATCCTTACCAATGCCAGAACAGGGACTATGGGCATTGCCAGGAGGACAGACTTACCATGGGCTGGAGGACCTATTAAAACATCTGAGAAGGTCATTTGACTCTTCAGTGCTTGTCTACTTTTTCAAAAATGGCTACCCAGCTCTGAGACTCATTACTGGGTGTCCACGTCAGATTCCAGTGGCTTCTGTATGGAGAGAAAAAAAAATCCCATGCGTGCTCACCAAATATGTCAGGAGAAGCAGGGATGGCAACCTTTGCCCTGGAGCCAAATCCAGCCTGAAACCTATTTTTTCACTGCTCATGAGCTAAGAATGATTTTGACATGTTTTAATGTGTTGTTCAAGAAGAAGAAGGAGGAGGAGAAGGAGCAGCAGCAACAGTGACAGAGAAATACGTGGCCTGCAAAGCCTAAAATATTTACCACCTGGGCATTTACAGAAAAAGTTGGCCAATGCTCGGACTAGACCACAGTGGCCGAAAGTGTAACCCTCATTTGCTAAGGTTTCCTTGAGGCCCTCTTGGGAAAATCTGAATGCTTTCAGCTACTAAGACCCTCTCCTGGTCCATCCAGGTTCTCTGGCTTTGAGAGTGGACAGTTCAAGGGCTGAGGGGGCTGGGCCCCTCCTAACTCTCTGCCTTAAACCGTGCGGGCCTGTCCCAGCCGGCCAGGACTCCCCGTGGTCATGATTCACACAGGACGAGCAGACGTTCCAACACACTCCTGGCACCCACCACTCCAAGGGTCGGGCCTCAGGAAAGCCATGCACAGTTCAGCACAGCACAGAGCCCAGGAAAGGGAGACAGGCCTCCTTCCCCAGATGGGCTGAGCAAGCCAAGCAGACACTCTAAGCTGCAGACTGCAGGCCCCCCAGCCACACATGCCCTGACAGGAAGCCCTGCCAGAGTGACTGCCCCATGTTGAGGCCAAAGACCTATTCTAGGGACCCTTATCGCCCAGGAACAGAAGCTACAGAGGGAGCCAATTCTCGTATACATTCTGAATACGATTCAGACTAAGTTTTTGAAGTCTTCCAGCTGGCTGGCATTTTGAGAGGCAACTGACAGAGGCAGTTATATCGGCTCAGAGAAGACACTTTTATAATCAATGAAACTTATTATATTCAGATATCCAATTCCTGCCAATACAATTTTAACAGTCATTTCAAAGCAATTTGTTAAATAATTAAGGCTTTTATATATAAAATATATATAATTTGCTGTATAATTGAGTCTCATAATTATGACCCTTCTAAGAAGCAGTGGCAATTTTTATCTTGGGGGAACTGGGTGGGGATCAGACTTGGCTGGCAAAGGAACTTTTGGTGGTGCTGGACACCTGGCCACCGGCAGTACTGGTAACGAGAAGGAGGTGGGTGGCCCTGTTTGTGGAGTTCCTGGCTATTCTGTTCTTTTAGCTTGAGGGGTCCAGTATCAACCTAAGGGCACACTGAGAGAAATATTTATTTTTGGAAAAATGTTAATACATGCCTTTGAAGGGCATCTCTCTCAAATATTTACTAATGAACATGCCTTTAATAGTGGAAAAATATGTCTAGACTTTTTAAAGAGAAATATACGTGCTTTCTTGGTGTGAGCCATATCTGATGTGAACGTCACTGGTGAGACTGCCTTCTGCTGGGGACGGCAAGTGGCAGAGGACGAGGCAAGGCTGGGACCGCCATGGGGACCCTGACCACTTAGCTAAACCCCAGGGTCCAGGAAGAAGGCTCTTCTGGCCTTGAACCAAGAGGAATCCAATTCTTCTTTAAGAAGGTCCATGTAGGAACCACAAGAAATGGGACTTCTGGCCAAGATGGAGGCGTAGGTAGATACCCTTTGCCTCCTCGCACAACCAGAAGAAGGACAACAACAAATTTAAAAACAAAAAACCAACCAGAACTGCCAGAAAATCAAACTGTATGGAGGTCCAACAACCAATCTATTAAAGAAGAAACGTTCATCCAGACTGGTAGGAGGGGCAGAGATGGGCAGCCGGGGCAGAGGGGACGTGCAGCAAGGCAGCAGGTTGAGGGCTGGGTAGACGAGACAGCAGCCGGCAGCCCCACATTTGTGTGTGGGTAAACTGGGAGAGACAACAGGGGAGCAAGACAGACTGCACAACCCAGGGTTCTAGCCCGGGAAACTAAAGCCTCAAAACCTCTGGCTGTAAAAACCTGTGGGGGTTGTGGCAGCAGGAAACACTCCCAGAGTCACAGGAGTGTTCAATGGAGAGACCCATGGGGTCCTAGAATGCACACAAAGCCATCCACCCAGGAATCAGCACCAGAAGGGTCTAATTTGCTTGTGAGTAGCAGGGGAAGTGACTAAAAGTCAGCCTGGAGCCAAGTAAGTGGCATTGTTCCCTCTCTGACCCCTCCCCCACATATAGCACCACAACACAGCCACATGAGTGAGTTGCCCCACTCTGGCAAATACCTAAGGCTCCACCCCTTACAACATAACAGGAGCACTGAGACAAAGAAATATGGCCCAAACCCAGGAACAGATCAAAACTCCAGAAAAAATACAACTAACTGATGAAAAGATAGCCAACCTATCAGATGCAGAGTTCAAAACACTGGTAATTGGGATACTCACAGAAATGGTTGAGTGTGGTCACAAAATGGAGGAAAATGTGAAGGCTATGCAAAGTGAAACGAAAAACACAGGAAGGCAATAGTGAAGGGAAGGAAACCAGGACTCAAATCAATGACTTGGAGCAGAGGGAAGAAATAAACATTCGACCAGAACAAAACAAAGAAACAAGAATTCAAAAAAGTGAGGACAGGCTTAGGTACCTCTGGGACAACTTTAAACGTTCCAACATCTGAATCATAGGGGTGCCAGAAGGAGAAGAGGAAGAGCAAGACATTGAAAATTTATTTGAAAAAAATAATGAAGGAGAACTTCCCCAATCTGGCAAAAGAAATGGACTTCCAGGAAGTCCAGGAAGCTCAAAGAGTCCCAAAGGAGCTTGACCCAAGGAAACACACACCAAGGCATATCATAATTCCATTACCCAAGATTAAAGATAAGGAGAGAATCTTTAAAGCAGCAAGAGAAAAGGAGACAGTTACCTACAAAGGAGTTCCCGTAAGACTATCAGCTGATTTCTCAAAAGAAACCTTTCAGGCAAGATGGGGCTGGAAAGAAGTATTCAAAGTCATGAAACGCAAGGACATACATCCAAGATTGCTCAACCCAGCAAAGTTATCATTTAGAATGCAAGGGCAGATAAAGTGCTCCCTAGATAAGGTAAAATTAAAGGAGCTCATCATCACCAAGTCCTTATTATATGAAATGTTACAAGGACTTATCTAACAAAAAGAAGAAGATCAAAACTATGAACAGTAAAATGACAACAAACTCACAACTATCAACAACTGAATCTAAGAAACAGAAACAAAAACTAAGCAAACAACTAGAACAGAAACAGAATCGTAGAAATGGAGATCACATGGAGGGTTATCAGTGGGGAGGGGAAGAGGAAGAATGGGGGAAAAGGTACAGGGAATAAGAAGCATAAATGGTAGGTACAAAATAGACAGGGGGAGGTTAGGAATAGTATAGGAAATGGAGAAGCCAAAGAACTTATATGTATGACCCATGGACATGAACTAAGGAGGGAGGGAAGGCTGGTGCAATGGGGGGTTTGGGATGGAGGGGAATAAAGGGGACAAAAAAAATGAGACAAATGAAATAGAATAATCAATAAAATATACTAGGAAAAAAAAAAGAAATGGTGAGGTAGGGAAGATTTTCACCTGTTGAATCATTTATTTTTGCCAAAGAAAAAAACACAGATGTCCACAGGGGCAGGGCAGGTGACGTAAATGACGGCAGCTCAGAGAACTGTGACAAGCTGGAGAACTCTGTTCTCGAAAGGGAGAAGCCACTGCTCAACCCCAAACCAACACTGGCAAGAACAAAGGCCCAATGTTGCCAGATCATCTACTTTCAAAAATAAAAGTTAGAAATTCATATTTTACATGTGACTTCCCTTTTTTTTTTTTTTATGTTGACTCATTTTTGTAAACATTGCATGGGCTATGCAATGCATATTTTGCATGGGCAAAACGTGTCAGTGGGCTGTCCGTCTACAGCTTCCCTTCTCTACAAACCCTGACAATGAACTCTGTCCAACAGGACTGAAAAGAGAGGGCACTGTCTCAGGTTGGGTCTCTGGCAGCAGACGCTGAGACAGACAGAGTGTGAGGGGCAGGATGTTTACCTGAAACCCACGCCTGTAGTAAGAAGGGGGCAGAAGCAGGATTGGCCAGAGGATGAAGATAAACAGTGACACAGACCCAGCCAAGCCTCTGCCAACTTGGCAGAGAGTTCTAGATCAAATACTGCCTATCAGAGCTATCCAGCACCAGTCCAAAATAGCTGCTGGATTTGTATAACCTGCCTTGGTCAGTCATCAGATACCGACTGTCCTGGGAAAGGTCTGGCCTTGGGTGAGGCAGCTCTCAGCAGCTGAGGCCGACCCTGAAGGAGCTGAGTGCTAAAGGCTATTTGCAAACCACACCACTCACAGCCGGGTGGAAGTACCCCTCACCCCTGAAGGGAGTTCTAGACACCTGGACAATGCATCTCGCGTCTACCGCAACTACAGAACAAAAATCCCAAACTCAGTTGAACATGACTGACCAAGCCTGTAATAGAATCACAGGGTCCAAGACCACCTTTTAACGGTCATTGAGATGAGCTGGTCTGTAGGAGCAAAACTTGAACTGATGGCCAGGAGGCCTGGGGATTAATCCCAGGATTGAGCCTTGCCTCCCTGGTCTCTTATCTTAGAAATATAGATGACAGCTCCTTCTTTTCCCCAGCACCGAGGTGAAAATCAAATGCTATAAAAGTTATTGAAAAGTTCAAAGTACTTTGCAAGAGTCTTCAAAAAACAGTTACTCTTAACCCACCCCCAGGCTAATGACTGTCACACTTTCCTTTACTGTGCACTGTAACCTGTAGTTTGGGTCCCCCTAGTAAAAGTTCCCAAAGCGCAGGATTCCAAGTTTGAACTGACCAGACTTCCGAGGTCCAGGTCCATGTCCTTTATGGATACCAGTAGCAGGAACACCTTTGTTTGCACTAAGGCATCAGTGAGACTGCCTGCCGTTATCAAAAAGAAGTGGTACCTAAACTGTGGTTCTAAAGATTGTCTCCTGTGACCTTCTGGGTCCCAGCCTACAAAGTTGCGTAATCATGCCACCCCTGGCAACTCAAACCCGGTATCTCCAAAACACACCCCAGTGAGAGAATGTAAGATGCCTGGCGAACCTAAACTACAAATGACACCAAGCAGCTGACAGGCCCTGGGTCACGCTGGACCTTCATGACACTTCCCATATAACCCAGCAAGCAACAAAGATTTTCTGAGAACTTGTACGGGACCTGAGCTCTGAGAGCTCTGGCGGGGACACCAAGAAGCATAAAACCCAGCTCACAAAGAGCGGCTCCTCTCATGGGGATGGCACAACATGAATCCCGAAAAATGGTGTCAGAAATCAAAAGAATCAGAGGGACCATTTCTGAAGTCTCCTCCTGCCCTAAACTTCTGGGATCTAACAAGTCACCGTCCAATTTATTTAAGGATCATTTCTCAATTAACATTTAATGGTAATAGCATTTGCCTGTTTTCTTCCCCATATCAGTTCTCTATTGCACATAACGCGCAACTCCAAAATTTTGTGGCTTAAAATGACCTTAATTTTTTTTCTTATTTGCTCACAATTCTTGGGGTTAGCAATCTGATCTGGGTTTAGCTGGGCGGTTCTTCCCCTGATCTCACCTGTGGTCACTCACGTGACTGCAGTTGTCTGGAGCTTGACTGGGGCTGGATGGCCTCCCATGACCTGAGAGAGCCTTCCTCCCATGTCTGCAGGTTGATGCTGGCTCTCAGCTGGGATGGCGTAACCCTACCCCCATGTGGCTTCTTCATGAGGCTGACTCAAGGCAGCATTCCAAGAAGACAGAGCAGAAGCTATAAGTAAGGCTCCTCGAAAATTAAGTTCCACAGCTATATAACGCCCACAGCATTCTATGGGGGGGGTGGAGGGGAAGCAAGTCATAGGGTCACACAGATTCAAGAGAGGAAATAATAAATTTCACTTCTTGAGGCAAGGAATAACAAAGATCACTGAAACTGAGCTGACATTGTTTCCAGCTTATCCTGTCATTATTTGCTCACTTATCTCCACAGCCTATTGGTCACCAGTACCCCAGTATGCACATCTATTTTATTGGAAGTCCACCCACGTAGTGAAAATAAGGTATTCTAACTATAATCACAGACTGTGATTACGCTTAGTGAAGACATTTTTGAAAAACCGCCTTTTGCTTTCCCACACATGAAGCAAAATATATACACATATGTAGTCCACTTCCTCGCTTTATACCGCATTTGATCTAACACCTTCACGATGTCTACCAGAGTATTTCAAACAATCAGGCACTTTCTTTGCAGTTCTGGAACCGAGGCCAACAACCTTCGACTACTGTTCCAAATCACTGTTGGTAGTTGAAAAAGGTAAATAAAGAATGATGCATTAAAGAAAGGCCACCTGGTGTTCACAGTTCCTGAAAAATCCTAGATGTATTTTAATTCTCAAGGCCAAGCAATTTTCCACAGTTAGGCTAGAACATCATATTACGCGTAAGTCTCCGGCAGCCCTGTCATGGGGACTCTCTGATTATCGGCCATATGCCTTAGGACCTTATCACTTTACAGCCCCTCAAATATTTACAGGCAGTAATCCAAGCGGCAAGTCATGGATCGGGTTGCTCCGCAGTTTAAAGATCTAAAACAACTCATAAATCAAAATTGACAAAAAAATATTTAGACTAGCTTAGACGGTAAGAATCTTGCCATCACATCTCCCAACGCAGAGGCAGGCAAACACTTGACGCCCCTTGATAAGACAGACCTTGCCTCGACATACGGAGCCACGAATAGCAAAGGCACTCACATTGCTATCTTTGTGTATTGCACTGAACCAACCTTGTCAAAAATTAGACTCTTCCAAAAGTTAGACACCTCACCCAAAAGGCCTGGACCTTCCCTCAGATTCTTGAGAAGGTATATGCAGAAGGAAAGATAAGCTCAGTCCTAGTCCAGTTGAAATTTGCCACTTCCTCAAGATTCACTCAAATCATTGCTCAGGCAATTTCTCTTTCTAGTGTTTGGATCTGGTCATTCCATTATCTTAGGAGCATTTCCTTTGGGGGTTAGTGAGGAAAAACAAAACAAAATAAAACCGAGATTCTGCCTTCAAGACAGAAGTGGGGCTTTGACAGTGAGCTCGGCATTTTTATGCACATTTTCTTGTTTAATGCCCACAACGCCCCAATAATACCGGTATGAAAGATTACATCTTCAGGACTAAGAAACTGAGGTTTCATTAGCAAGCACCAAAGCCAAGATTCAAATTCAGGGAAGGGCAGAATGAAAGGGGCAGGGGTGGGAGGGCAATGGAGCTCAAGTGAAAGAAACACTGTAGGTCGAGCACTTTCTAAGCAGTAAAAGACTTTGCAAATACGGTTAATGGTCATGGCAGTGAGTGTTGGGCATGGAGGGGACAACCAGGGGTCAATATCCTGCAGACTGTTGGAAATGAAAAACTGAAACCTGGGAACAGTTGAGAGGTGCCGAGGGTATGAAAATGAAGAAGGTGAATCTGACATAGGTGGAAGGAAAAATGCCAGTTAGAGGAAGGGCGTCTGAATGGTGGGAAGAAAACCAGGACCATCCAGTTACCCCAAAGCCAGGAGTGTCCAGCTTTAAAAAAGAGTCAGATGCAGCCAACAGGTTTAATAGAAAAGGTTAAAAAAAAAGTCACAAAATTTCTAAAAGTGGGAGGCCACGGAGACCATCAAGAGAGACAGAGGGTAGATGACAGGCTGTAAGGGGTTAGAGAGTGGGGCTGATGAGGAAGCAGGGACAGCAGTGTAGATTCCCCTTTCCAAAAGCTCTTCGGGAAGGGGTGAGGAAAATAGAAGGCAATGACAGTTTAGCAGATGTTAAGATCAAACGAAGGAAAGGGCTCCTAATATCCGGGAACTATGGGGGAAGGAGGAGTGTGGGTATAGAGATGTAATACCATTCCCTGCTTCCTCTTCTACAGAACTTTGAGAAGGTTTGTATAGAGATTTCCATTATTGCTGCCACATCTAATTGGAAAATATGTTCTCTTTTTCATTTCACCATGTTCCATTAATTCTTCCCATTCAATGTCTCTGGGATTCATCTTCTCTTTTCTGCTCCTCCAGCTGGGAGCAGGCCTCTTGCCTAGACCTTTGTGTCATAGTGCTGCCCAGTTCTCCAAGCCTCCCACTCCCTCAATTTGAATCTGAACTAGATTAACCTGCCATAAAAACTAGTTTGCAAAACATGAAAAGCTCCTGAAGGTGAAACCACCCTAATGTGCATTGGCTCGACTCCAAAATTTCTGGCCGAACATGGAAGAGATTGCATCAGGAGTCTCCGTTCTTCAAACTCAGCCCCTGTTTACACCCCGTCTACCTGCAGTGACAGTCCCAGGACTGTCCTCAGCCCTGCTGCACATTAGGCTCATCAGGGAAGCCTTAAGTCCCAAGGCCCAGGTACGTTCCAGAGACTGATTCATTTGGTTTGCAGTGCGGTCCCGGCACGGGTGTATTTTAAATGCTCCTCCATTGATTTTTTTTTTGTTTGTTTGTTTGGTTTTTTCCTACAGCTCTTAACTACTCTGTGGAGCACTCAAAAACCTGGCTTTGAGCCTTTATTCAGCAATGCCAGCCGTGCCTGAAATGCCCTCCTTCTTCCTTTCCATGAATCTAAATGTGCCACATTTCCTAAAGGCTTCATACAAGCCTGGCTTTTTTTAGAAAGTCTTCCCAGCCCACCCCAGCCAGTAATGACTGTATTTATCTCCAGGTCTGATAACACTTTCAGATGGCAAAGCAAAATCCGGTCCTTAATTCAACAAACATGTGCCAGGCCCTCACTTTTTATTGGGGGTCCATACAGATGAGACGTGGTCTCTGCCTTTGACGAGTTTACCATCGAAGTGAACTATAGTTTTGGGGGTGCTGATGATTCACAGAAAGCAGAAAGAGCTGCACATAGAAGGGCAGGGTGGCACAGAGACGAACAGTAGGAAATCCCTGGAGGTTTGGGGGGCAGGACGTGGGATCAGGATCTATAGTCTGCAGGAAGATTGCAGAGGGCCTTGTAGACCAGCAAAACATTGGACCCTGCAGTCCTCAGACCTTTGCCTGAAGAAATGTCCTCTGAGGCCGTCCCTCTGCCTTTGACCTGACCCCATCCAGCTCACCTGGCCACCTTTCCAGTCTCCTCTGGGCTGGGTCAGGGAGCTCTTCCTCAATGTCAGAGGTGAACTTCTTTCTAAAGGAAAAAAGGCCCTTCACAGCAAGCTAGCAAGACTGTTGCTTATGCTTATGTTTATCTTAAGGCTGATAACTCTGTCCCAGCACTATAGGCACAGAACAATAGGTAGGCCCCCTTCTCACCACCCCACCCCCCAGGTAGCCCCCCGGGGGCATCACACAACAACCAGAGCTTTAGAAAACCAATTTGAAAACTATTGTCACAGGCCATTGGCAGTGGTTATCAAAAGTATAGGTAGCTCTATAATTATTTCATGTCTACAATAGGGTTATAAACCCTTATAGACAAGAAACCAGCCTCATACATCTTTGCATCCTCCAGGTTGTCATTTGGGACATAGAGTGTAACGCATAGAGTTAACACTCGCACATGAGTTTAAACAGAGGAGGCTATGCACAGTCAGGGAGCATGGAAAACAGAATTACCGAAAGGTGACTAATCCTTTCAAGATGAACTTAAATATTTAGATGTTACGCAAAGAGTAGAGGTGAAGTGGCTGACAGGAACCTGCAAATGTCACTGCCCTTGGGAAGTTAGGTTGGTGAAATTCATGCGCAGTGGGTGAAGCTAGCTAATATACTAAAAAGGAGAGGGAAAAAATAACTGAAAAGAGCTGCAGGTGTGTGCCCAGAGTTTGGGAACCCCTGAGACACCCTGCTAGGTGAGAGGAATGCAATACAATTGGACCTAGCAGCTGGAGAACAAATCACCTGTTCTGTGTACTGGGTGGAGAGGCAGAAATGGGAAGAGGACAAGTTCATGGAGAAAGAAAAGTTCAGGGTCAGATGCTGGCAGCATTTATCCATGACTTCCCAGGGAGAGACAGACAGTTAAATGGACAAAGCCTCATCATTACCAGGGTGTACCCGGCGTGAGGCCAGGAGAGCTCCATAGGTCTAACCAGGACCTGTGTCTGTTAAGGTTTTTGACTGCAAACACAACAACTGACCCTGGGCTATTTCAGGGAAGAAGGGGGTGGGGTGAGGCATGCTTTATTAGGAGGGGGACAAGAAAAGCACACATAGGCTCAACACAGGGGCTGGCAGACCAGGCTTTTAACAGATGAGACCTGACCATTCCTGAAGGCCTTGGTCACAGAAGTTACTGAACAGCCTTACCTGGGCTCCATCCCCAGTGTAAACTCTAACGATGAGTCCCCTTGCAAGAGAGCATATACCGCAGCGCAAGCAGAAGGCTCCATTAGGAGGAGCCTTTCACTTTTAACACAGGAGAGTTTGTATTGGACCAACTTGTCCCAAAGACTGAACATGATGGAGAAGAGAAAAATCCTGAGAAGGGAACTAGGGTGGTGCTGGAGTACGGGAATGATCACTGGGCAGTCAATAACTGCAACGTGCTCTGAGAAAACGTCCTCTGAGGCCGTTCCTCTGCCTTTGACCCAAGCCCATGCTCACCTGGCCACCTTCCCAGTTCCCATCCGCCTCCTCTAGGCTGGGGCAGAGGGTTCTTCCCCAATGGCTAATGTATCTTCTTGGCAAGGGAAGAAAGACCTTGCACTGCAAGCTAGCAAGACTGTCAGTTACTTCTGATGGTCTCAGGGCAGATCTCCTGAGTCAAGTGTTGGGACACACAAGGTTGAGTGCCCGGCTCTGACAGACCGCTGGCCTCTCCCAGAAGCTCCCCTCAGCAGCACAGCCCTCCACACTGCGACAATGTCCAGTCCCACAATAGCTAGCTTGGATCCAGAAATCTGGCAAGAGGTTGACTTTTTTTGCCCATATATATATATATATATATTTTTTTTTATCCTCACCCTACGACATCTTTTCATTGTTTTTTCAGAGAGAGAGGAAAGGACGGAGAGAGAGAGAGAAACATCAATATGAGAAACATCGATTGGTTGCCTCGCATACGCACCCTGACTGAGGATCAAAACCGCAACGTAGGTATGGGCCCTGACCAGGAATCGACCCCGCAACCTTTCTGTCTATGGGCTGATGCTCCAACCAGCTGAGCCACCCTGGCCAGTGCTGCTTGTATTCTTTCTGTTTCAACTTTTATCCACATGTAGTTAAAATCTACATTCAAATTCTTCATTACTTAATAACATATGTCTTTTCCAATTAATCCTGGATCATCTGTTACTACTTGAGTGACTTGCCCAATGTCTGAAGGCAATTGCTCCCCATTACATCACTGGCCATATTTGGGGGAAATTGGTCCTACAAATATGATGCTCAGGCAGGAATAAATATACCCATGGCAACAGACCAGACTGCTGAGATCTTCGCAACCAGGAAGGCTGCTGCGATGACATGTATCTTTTGGACCACGGTTAGAGCTATAAGGCCTTCCAATGAACACTTGGTTCAATTTCCCTCTTTCTCACACAAAGAAGGTCAGAGAGAGGAAGTGACTTGCTCAACAGTACGCAGCTCAGAGATGGAAAAACTAAGAGAAACCCTGATCTCATTTGCTCTTTTCATTACGTCATCACACTGTCTTGAAAAACAAGAAATTTCATCAACTTTCCAGGTCTCCTAAGGTAATGTGGGTGTTCTCCTCACTGTCTTCTCCGCCTTTCGGTTGAGAGCAATGATAAAAATGCCTCTGACCCTTTGCACCAAAATACCAGGTGGGATGCATCACTTGCCTCACTCAGTGAAACACTCATATTCAGGAAGCTCAGAGATTTCAGATTTCTGGATATTGAATAAAAAGGAATGGATTGGCAAAAACCAGTTTTAAAAAAAATCAAAACACCGACTATTGAAAGTGTTTCTAAACTGTGAGTGTGTGAGAGAGTGAGTGAGTGAGAATGAGAGCAAGAGGGAGAGTGAGAAATTTTCCACCTTAGTAAATATGATCAGTGTCAAGTTCAGCCTCTGAAGTTAGGGCCCCCGGCATCACATTTCTGCTGCATCACGCTGGGCAAGTTCCTTAACCTATTTGAAAGTCATTTTCAACTTCTATGAAATAAATAACCAACGTCAGCAAGCTGTTCTAAAGTTTAAATTAGATCACCTACAGAAAACTTTTGGGACACTGCCTGGCCAATGGTGAGCACATAAGTGTTCTTAATGTTATTATTAATATAATAAAATCTTTGACATTTGCTCTTTTTAAAAGGCCCTGAAAACACCTTGCTGATATTTCAAGGCATAGCATTGGCTCTCAAATTCAGCTTATTTAGAATCACTTGGGGAGTTTTAAAACGTATAGATGCCTCGGTCCCACTTGCAAAGATTCTGGTTCAACTGGTCTAAGGTGCACCTGGGGTGTGGCTCCCATTACATAAAGCTCCTGGGGGATCCTATAGGCAACAAAGTTTGGCAAGCACTGATCTATAGAACTGCACCTATAATGAGAGAACAGGTAAGGCAAGGACCTTCAGGCAGCCAAGCTTACAGCCACTGCCACGTCACTTCTCCTCCCACTTCACTGAGATCTCCACTGAGAAAGAACCTGCAGCTGTTGGACCCTATTCTCAGCGATCTCAAGTTTCTCATCCTAAAACGTTTACAATGAAAGAGATTAAGTTAAAGGTCTGAACTAATTCCAGACCTTACCCTGGCAGGCAGCTGTTTTGTTTTTTTTTTAACCAAATCCTTTACCATTCTCTCCAAAGTGTTGGGGTGGGGTGGGGGGAAGCACCTGAAAAATGAAAATTAAAAAACCCAGCTCACCAAAAGTATGGAGAGGATGGTACTGAAAAATTAAGGTGGTCACTATTTTGTTTGCAGTATGGAAAACAGACTTCCATTTGTGCCTGTAAAAGTTTTTTCTAACTGTAAGCCAGGCCTTGAGTCTAACTACTTTTTCTTTTAATGAACTTTATTAAGGTGACGTTGGTTAATAGGGTTAAATAGCTTTCTAGTGTCCATTTCTATGGTTCAAGATCTGTGTATTGCACTGTGTGCCCACTGCCAGAAGTCAAAACGGCTACATTTTAACAAGGCACAAGACAATCAGAGGAAGCTTCATGGCTTTCTAAGGCTATGCAGGGCAGAGGGGAATCAGGCACGTGACCTCCTTTCCCAGCTGATTTCACAAAAGACAGGGAAGAGGAGGGCACCCTGGAGGGTCCCTGAGAGTCACCAACTCAGAGCTTGCCTCTCTGCTGGCCTGGCCTTAGATCCCGGGGTGCTCAGACCGGGCTTCTGCAGCTGTTCACGTGCCCGCATTTGGGGAAGTGAGGCCTGGGAAAGCAGCGAGGAAGGGGCACAGTTTACTGCACAGCAACGGAATTTTGCCCCTGAGAGCTGGGCTTCCTCCTCTCAGAGAACCAGCCCGGCAAGTCCCTTCCCAGCCAGCCTTTCCAAAGAGGAACGCCCGGGGGCTGGCTCCGGCCCTTCGGCTTCCTCTTTCTTCCCTCGTTCCCATGCAAGGCTCGCCCCAGCCCCTTGATTCCTAGCAGCTCCCAAGTCCACTTGGGGGTGGGAATCTTGAGGGTGGGAGGAGCTGGGACCCATGGTCTGAAACCAGCAGAAGGCCCATTGCAACAAAGGTAATCACTTCCCAAGGGTTTCATTCAGGGGAAGACCCAGTGGTCAGAGATTTGCGTCAGGGCAGGTGTTCACGCAGGGCCACAGGCAAGTTATAGAACAGAGTCTGGAGCCAGACAGAGGTTAACCAGATGTTCTCGAAGGCCCTGTCCCCACGTGAAAGTCTGTTTCTACGAATCCTCAGGTTGGTTTCAGTTCTCCAGGGCATCAGGAAGTCTGAGGAATGGTTTTCTGATTGTTTTAGATTTGTAAATAAGAAACATTTCAATCATACTGAGCAGGGAAAACTAGACCTTTATAAGCCCATTACCAGCATTAAACATATTTTACCAGACTTACTTCAGAACTCTCTCTTCCTCTTTCACTCTCCTTTCAAAGAAAGAAAAATGTCCAGATACAGTTCCATTTCTTCATCCTTTTCGCCTCTTTCCTCAAAAGTAACCATTAATCTGAAGTTGGCCTATATCATTCCCATGTCCATTTTTGTACTTTAGCAAATATGAATATATTGATAAAAATCGTTTTGTTTACATTTTAATATACTTGCATCTATGTGTTATACATGTGTATGTAACATACCCATATATTCTTTAACAACTTGTTTTTTCACTCAACATTGTTTTGGAATTTGTACGTGTTGATAAAAAGTTGACTCAGAATATTTATTTTACCTGCTGCATAGAGTAGTATTCGGTTGTGTATGTTTGCATATACATATGTGGTGCATGTATATGTGTACATGCCTGTATATGTATATACACAAACACAAATCTGTATACCTATAAGATAGTTTCTCCAGGCAGAACCGACATTTCACGGCAAGAGCACATCTCTGATTTCAACTGGTATTGCAGATTGTCCTCCAAAGCGATCGTACCAATTTACACTCCCACCAGAGTTCCCTTATGCTGACATCTCGCCATCCCTGTTGTCATCAGACTTAATTAATTTTCACTAATCTGGTAGATGTGAACGGTATTTCATGGTCTCAATTTGCATTTCCCTTATCATGGGGAACCAGTTATAGTTTTTGAGGCCAAGAATAGCCTAAGCCCACCCCCTCCCACCCACACACTTGGTAGAGGCAGGGGGAAGCATGGGGGCTGGGGGTGAGCCCAGATGGTGAGGTTCCAGAGACCCCAGGACTGGAGCAGGGATTTCTCACTTGAGTCCAGCACAGATGAGCATCGGAACAGAAGGTTGAATTCCAAAAGGACAGGCCAAGGAGTTGCTAAGAGAAGAGATCAGAGAAGGGACAGAGGCAGAACTCTGAAATCAGGGAGGTAGACAAGAGCAAAACACATTGGAGTTGATGGGAAAGGGTCCAAGTTATTTCCTGAGAACAAGGGCAGTTGTTTGCAGCTGGCAGCTGGAGACAGCGTAAGATTGAGGTTGGGACAGCTGAGCAGAAAGGAAGGGGGAATAATGAGCACCAAGTCTCCAGCGACTGAGCCTGCCGCCATCACGCCCTTGGCCATCATTAGTCTCCACTGCAAACCCAGGGAGCCCTAAGTTGTTCTGTGTATGTCCTTCTAAATGAAGCTCCTCATGCCAGGTGTGCAATGTGGGACACACTTGTGTTTGAGGGTTTGGGGTTTTCAATTGTTTATAACAAACAACAACGAAAGTCTGTGATGGGTGAGCGAGTTATTTTTGGCAAATTTTTTTTTCCTTCCAGTGGCTTCTTTTCAAAACATGTTTTGGAAACATTTAACAGTCCTTCCCATAGCACTGCTTCTCAGGGAAGTTAAACAAAGCCAGATTGACGGACTGACTTCAAGGCATGTGCGCCAAAAAATGTCTCCTATATTAAAGACGCTAGAGCTTTCTGGGAATAATTCATTTCCTGGGGGGTGGGCGGGCCCTAGAGGGTGTGGGAATCCCATATATCTCCATGTTCTTTTACCAGGCAAAACTCGGAAGAGCAGTCATCTATCAACAAACGTGACAGATATGATGCTTCTTAATGGGGACAGGAAACCACTCTAACCTCAATGGGTCCACAGTTTCAAAGCCAACTTTCCCTTCAGCTCGCTTTGCTTCAAATAAGGCCAAACGCTCAGGACAACAGCCAAGGACACCTCCAGAGAGACAGGCATGGGATAGTATGTCATGGCTGCACAGTGGCATCATGAGGGGCTAAGAAATCAGAACCCTAATCCCTCCTTTCCCTCATTTGACACCATGGGAACCTAAAAGGGGGTGAAGTCTTCAGCCCAAAATGGAAAGAATTGAATAAAACACTAAAAACGTCAAGTGTCAATTGCACCCCTCAGTCAGAAGGCACGTGCAGAAAACTCAACGCGAAACCTCTCTTGATTTCTCAGTCAGACAACTCACAAACCCTCCTGATCTAGAGTCAGTCTCCACATTTCTCAGCGGAAAGGCAGTCCAATTCAGAGTTATTTAGCTAAGCAGTTAACCAAACAGGAATTTTCTTCATAATTTGAATATAATCACAGCCAGGTATGCGGGTGAAGACCCGTACTAGGCTCAAACAGCAAATTCTACTTCTCCAAACCAACTTGTTACTAGTTTTCGCAGGCACAAGAGCTCCCTATTTATTCTCTGGAAAAACAGCCTCAGGCAAGCCCCAGGTTGCGCGGAGGGGGGGGGGGGGGGTTGTGGAGACCAGGTCACCAAACATGGGACTAAAGGCCAGCCCTTAACCCTTACTGTGTGCCCGGCACTGGTCTAAGGTTTTGGGTGAGTACCATTTGCCAAGGTACAGGATCGAAGGGCGAAAGGAGAGAAATTGGGGGACTGATTCCCTGCTCCTCCTGCTCTTTTGGTAGGAGCCGCACGCCTCTGCCTGTGCTCACAGCCCCTGTCTCGGGCCTGTCTCTCCGGGCTACGGTTCTCCTTGGGTTTGAGGACACTTCCTCCGCTCGCTCTTCCAGGCCTAGAGGGCTAACTCTTTCCCCTGGTGCTTCTCCATCCCTTGTTTGTTGCTCAACCCTACCCAGAAATCTATGAAATCGTTTACTTGGTAAACTCTCCTACATCATCCCTTTAAGTGTTCCACCTGCCTCCCAGTGGGTCCCTGGCTGGTACAATGTCAGCCCAGTTAATGATACCGCTGCTCCCAGACCAAGAGGGTCTCCTCCCCAAGGGCACCGTGGGAACTAGTGCTAGCAGCGAGGAGCCAGCCTCCTCGAGGGACATAGAAATCTAGAGTAGGAACCTGTCTTCAACAAAGACACAGTTTAACTTCACCTACTCACTTAAGCTTATCACAAGGATTGAGTCAAGCAGTTTATGATGAACTCAGAAGTAGGTTGAGTAATTAATATCTTGAGAAAACACTAGGCATTCAGAGTAAACCCCTAGCTTTGGAGTCAGCCTTCTAATCATTCGGACCCCAGCTCTACCACCTACCTGCTATCTCAGTCTATTACATGAGGCTGCAAATATCTACTTTATAGGGTTATTAAAAAGTAACAAATGTTAAATACCTGGTACAGAATATACCTTTAATGAATCTAAATTCCTTCCCCCGTTACATTAAGGATTCTACTGTTTTCTCTTGGATCTGTATCCTAACTTTTATTGCATTTGGGCCTGAGGATCCTTCTCCTGTACCCCTCCTTCACATGAGTTGAGTTCACTTTACTGCTCCATCTGGAATCCAGGAGTCCCGAAGGACTTTTTCCTGGACTAGGGTAGGAGGATGGCTTTCTTGATGAGACCTGAGATTCTGGGTACAGGCAATTTTCCCTCTGATGTAATGCTGCCTGCATGCACACACATGAACACACACACACGGATGTACTTATGCACACACACTGACATCTGATCCAGAACAAGCTCATTTCCACGTATGAGTCATGCTTCCATTCAGATAATATTAATTGGTCCCTGGAGAGCATTACAGGGGATCGAGTGGCAGGGATAACAAATGGGGAATGAGAGTGAGAGCTTTTTTGGAAATAATAGTCATTAAGGGCCCAGGGAGCTAGCTGATGCCTGGCTTGGTTGGAGTTTAGTAGGTATTTCTTCTAAGCCAGTTTCGGGTTAAAGCTCAGTCCTTTGTGGCAATTTCAGGAGCATTTCCAATCAGTTTAGTCATGATCATGGGGTGGAAACAGTCCATACTTCCTTCCTCTTCTAGTGCTTAAGTCTGAAATGACAAGGCCTACAGGATTCTGACTTGGACTTCTCCAATAAGCCATGAGTAGCCTAAATACTGGAGGAACAGATTTCAAGCAGTGGCTCTCAAACTCGAAATGTGGCTAGGTTAAACTGAGATGTGATGTAAGTATAAAACATAGCCCAGATTTTGAAGAGCTATTATGAAAAAAATATAAAATATCTCAATAATTTTTCTACTGATTATATGTCAAATGACATTTTAGATGTATCAGGTTAGACAGAGTATCTATTATTAAAATTACTTTCACCTATTTCTTTTTCTTTTATGTGATGAATATAAAATTTTAATTTACATGTATGGTTTACATTTTGGGCTCCCATTGTAGTTCCAGTAGACAGAGCTAACCTACACTATTATTTACCTGATTTCTTTCTTTCCGTTTGACTCACCCTTTTCACTTAAATAAACTTAGCCTTCTCCCAGGCAATAATAACAATGAAATCATAAGTTTGATATGCCAGTTAAATTTTTTCTAATAAGCATTAAGATAAATATACAAAATAGCTTGTCCACACCCTACCTAAATTCAGCTTGTGTTTTACTAGTTGTAATAAATCACATTTTGGAAAACACGAATCCAGTCCAGACCTTTGACAGCATGAGAGAGAGAAGCTGAGCGGTCCACAGTCAGTAATGTGCCCCCGGGCAGAGAGGCGGACTGATGCCGTTTAGGAAGCCCTGTGGATGCGTGGGGTTAGAGTATCCTGGGGCACTCATGCAAACGAGCCACCACATCACTTTCAGGCTGAAACTGGAGATTGTATGACTATCAGCACAGAGGGAGTGGCACCTGGTCACGTTCTCTGGGTTCCCACTCTGCCCCGACATTTCCCCAGGCGTGTGCCTTACTTAAAGAGTCAGTAGGAAATGCAGCTTGTGCCTTTGAGTAATTGTGGAGGTGGGCGGTGCCCTTCAATAACCCATGACAGCCCAGCTGACTGCCAGGCCATCACTCGCCTCTCTCCTCTCCCCTCCACCCACCAGCCCTTCTCCTGGGCGAGTGTTGCCATTGCCCACACTTCAGGGCTGCTCTGGGCTACGGCCTGGCTCTAACTGCCCTTCCCCTAGCTGCCCTATCTCGTCTCAGGGGAGGATCAAAGGACAACAGCCTTTCTGAGGGGCACTTGCAAGCCCGTTACCTTGGCAAGAGGCAGGGACCCTCCAGTGAAGTGGAAGAGCCAGGCCAACAGCTCTTGTCCTGCAACTTTTTACAACTCGCCCTAACCCAACGGCTGCTTCATATGTGCTGGTGAGGAGCCAGTCTGTGGGTCTGAAAGTCCTGCCATTTCCCTCTAGAATCCTTCAGCTAGAAATGTTTCTTCCTGAGGAGAAGAGCATGGATGAGTTCCGGCAGCCAAGACGCAACTCAAGTGCAAGGTAAGGGGACTCTGGCTTTGCCCAGAGGACCCTTCTCAGAACATTCCGCGCCTTACAAACAGGCCATTGCTGGAGATCCAAAAGGACTTCCTCGCAGACGTCAGTGCGTGCTGAGCCTTGCCGTGGGCAGCCTTCCTTTTCCTCGGTCTCGCTGCCCCTCCTCTCACCTCGCCAGCCCCCAGATTCATCAAAGTTCACGTCTACTCTTGGCCTTTACATTTCACAGCCTGTTCCAATGGTTCTTATTACCTAATGTGATTTCGGCTTTCAACTTTTGGCCCAGATCTAGAGCTCCCCGTGGCCCCAGATGAGATATTCCTGGCCCTAGCTGTGGTCTGAGGAGAGCCCACCAATCAGGCCAAATGCTGTCCTCCACCACAGGACAGGAGAAAGGCCCACGCAGAGGGGCCTCGCATGTGCCCCTCTGACGAAAGCTGGAGTGGCTGTGTCCACACAAGGCTGGCAAGACTCCCTGTCTCCCGTCAGACCCTCTGAACACGAGGACGGGAGACCTGGCCTCCAACCCTAGCTGGGCCTCCATTTACTCATCTTTAAATGCACATCAGGATGCTCTAAGGCCAGGCAGAGTTAAAATGCTACTGAAATGAGGGAACACCAGCAAGGAATCCAAGCTGCTCTGTGCTTCCATAAAAATGCTAAGAATAACTGATGATCATTCAGTGTAACCTTCACTGCATTCTGAGGAAACAGGTTCAGGCGGGTTAAGCAACTTGCCCATGGTCACAGTTTCCAGGTGGCAGACCCGGCCAGCGTCCATAACCCGCTCCGTGCACTGCTTCCCTTCATGTTCCCTGTAAGTGGTGGCACAAAGGGAGAGAGACAGCCCAGGGCGAAGGGGGGAACCAGATTCAGTTCAGCTGCCTGACGTCCCTCAAGGACAAACACGGGGTGGGGGTGGGGGTGGGGTGTGGACTAGCACAATGGGCTATTGGCCCAGGTGGCTTCTTCTCATTTGTCCCTCTTATCACCACAGTCCCACACTCAGCAGAGCCCCCTCAAGGTCACCTGCCCCATGCGTGTCCCCAGGGGTCTGTGACAGGCTTTCAGGATCTGTGCAGTTGACAGCTTGAATTTGACAAGATCTGTGCTGAAAACAGAGCCCCATAACTGACTCGCAGAAAACGCCCGCAGCCCTCTCAGGGGACCCCAGTGATGGATGGGCATCTCTCTGAGGGTCCCAGGGGGCTGGCTGGGGAGGACTGAGGTCTACGGGGCCTCCTTCCAGCTGCCAGGAGGTCAACTACTATTTTAATGACTACCCCGTGCCAGCCTCTCACTTGCTCAAAAGCTCAGCCCAGGCGAATCTCTCTTCAGCAAATACCACACTCTTCCCAGAGGGGCAGGCACGCTCTGGTCCCAGCACTCTCCTTTGTCCTGGCAGGATCGCAGACTCAGATTTGAGCCGGCATCCTCCTCAGAGGCCAGCCTGGACGGAGGCCTGCTGGTTGACAGAGCTGAGAGGGTCTCTCGTCTCAGCACGGGGCTCTCCCCATCCACCTCCCAGACACAGATACGCTTGCAGCATCATGGAAACAATGAATCGATGGGCCTATCACACACCCAAAGGGAATCAAGAATGCATTCATTCATTCTTTCTTTCATTCATAGGAATTTACTGGGTCCCTACTAGATAGACAGCCCTGCTGTAAGCACTGGGCCACACCAGTGAGGAAAACAGGCATTGTCCCTGTCCCCAGGAGCATAGCGTTTGGCAGGGGTTTTATATACAAGTGCCCCAGGAAGCAGTAAGTGCTGCAGGACTACGGGAGGTCCTCAAGCCCAAATAAGAAGAATGAGAGCTGAGACAGGGCAACATTCCTCTCTAGCAGTCCTGTCTTCATATCTGTGCCTTCTCAGGGCATTTGCTACAACACGAATTCCCAAACCTGGGGTTCTCCAGACTGGCTGTGCCTTAGTCATACTGAGAATACCTTAATATATAGATTCCTACAAACCTGCCCCTAGTGATTCTGCTTCTGTAGGTCTCAGGTGGGGTCTAGGAATTTGTATTTGTGAAAGCTCTTCTAGGTGATTCTAAGGCAAATGCAAGTTTAATAAACCCTACCCTTAACTGTGAGTTCCTTATTTATTTGATACCTATAGGACCTAGATCAGTGGGAGAATAAATGCAGGATTGAATGGATGAATAAATGAATGAATGAACAAATGCATGTGTATTTGGAAGCTTGCCTGTGGCTGTGGTCAGCAGTAGGGGCCCAGGACCAGTGTCCTTGGGAAGCGGTGTGGCCTAGAATCTGAGTGAGTTAGCGCCACACAAAGGGTATGCAGGTTGGGGGCAGGAGGGGAGAGACCCCATGGTGGGCGCTGGACCTGAACCATCCTGCCAGTGAGAGGCAGATAAGCTAAGAGAACACAGCGTGCTCATGACTCAGAGGGAAGTGGAATCCACAGGCCACAGACACAGTTGTGACATCTCAGGCAACACGTCTATGCCAGGTAATACAGAGATGCAGGCTGGCAGACAGAGTGGGTGGCCCTGCACCCTGAAACCCCCGCTGTCGCCACCTTACATTCATCAGTTACTAATTTTACACACAGTGGAGGAAAGTCTGCCACAGGCTGGGCAAGCCACTAGCACCGAGAAAGTAGGGACTGACCCTGCCTCTAGCCCCAAGGATGCCTGAGGCTGGTAGAGGAAGACAAGCATGGGAAGAAGCAGAGGTGATAGAGGGGAAAACAGGAGGCCCCCTGCACATCCTGGCTGAGGATAGAGCCACACACCCAGAGAAGAATCAATTTTGGAAATGCCAAAAGCCAAAGAGAATGTATCCCCAGAGTTGGGGTAAAGTGTGTGTTGTATAGGGCTCAGGTGAAAAGCAGTGTGGCAGGATCCAGGTTCTACCACTTACTAGCTCTGTGACCTCAGACAAGTAACTTAGCCTCTCTGAGCATCAGTTTTTCCTTATACATACACTGGAAATAATAATAGCCCTACCTCACAAGATTATTGTGTTGACAAAATGAGAAATCAGGCATGAAAATACTAAGCACATAATAGGTATTAAATAAAAGGGAATAAGGATGACCGTTAACTGAGACCTTTTTCTAGAAGTCTCATAAACACATACAGTCTGAAGGTGCTGCTCGTAGGCCCAGCTTTCAGGTGAGGAAACAGACTTAGAGAAGTGAACTTAGCAGATCAATGGAGAAACCAGAACACGAACCCAGGTCTCTCTCGTTCCAGAGGCTCCACTGTAACACCAAGCTAATTGTACATATATTTTTGAAAGGGAAGACGTTTAAAAATCATAGCATCACCCTGGCTGGTGTGGCTCAGTGGATTGAGGGTCATCCTGCGAACCAAAGGGTCGTGGGTTCGATTCCCAGTCAGGGTACATGTCTGGGTTTTGAGCCAGGTCCCCAGGAGGGAGCACGCAAGAGGCAACCACACACTGATGTTTCTCTCCCTCTCTTTCTCCCTCCCTTCCCCTCTCTCTAAACATAAATAAATAAAATCTTTTTAAAAAAATCATAGCATCTGTGACTATCCTAATAATCAAAAGCAGCAGTTAATTGGGATTTCACATGGGATTGGAAAAATTGGACGGTATTTATCTAGCAGGATGCTAATAATAGCTTTCTTATATTGAGTACTTGCTAGGCACTGTACCAAGCACTCTTAGAAATCCATACAAAACACTTGTTTCATAAACCTAGTGAGACTTAAAGGGATTAAGTACTTAGCCTGAGGTCATTCAGTAAGTAAGAATGGCTGAGTCAAGATTCGAACCCAAGGCTTTGAGTCCTTACGCCTTAACCGTTCTGCTGTGCTACAGATTCCCGATAGAGAGGGCCCAGCAGAACATCCAAGAAGACAAGACATCTTAGACACAGAGGTCCATATTTTACCATGTATAATGCACAATTGTGTTTTTGGCCCAAACTTTCAGGAGAATAGTCTTTCGTTTTAATTTTTTAATTCAATATTTTATTTATTTATATTTAGATACTTGTTTTTGGTATTATAAAGTAATTTTAGCATTTGTTTTTTAACATACTATGGTCCGAGAAATTTTATGTAACAAATTACAAAACACAAGAACAGATACAGGGTATTTCAGGTACTACCCATGTATTTTTCCCTCAAAAATTTGGGCCAAAAAGTGAGCATTATACACGGCAAAATATGATATTCCTCAGGTGACCTCCTCATGGCGGCTGGGATCAGACGCGGTGTGGGGACTGGGGAAGGGGAGAGGGAAGAAACAGAGGGGATACAGAGGCAGAGTCCAGCCCATGGTTAGCCGCTATCTTCCTTCCAGTCGCCGAGGAAACTCCTAAAGCCCCTGGTGGACTTCTGCCAATGCTGCAGGGACAGGTGGAAGCAGGAATTAGGGAGACTGAGAAAACTCCAGTTTCACTGCAAGTGTCTGCCTGTCCCCGCCTCCTGGCATTGATGGTTTTGCAACCGCCCCTTCTGCTTTCTATGGCTTCCCTAGCAACTTTAGTCACATGACAGCCTTTTGTGTTTCTGGGTTAAATGATGTTTTTTACTGTTTGCTTTTGTTAATTGGTCAAACAAAAATGAAACTCAAGCATTCCAAACCCACCCTGGGTTCGTAGGCCTTCCCTCTCCTTCTGAACCCTCCCACCCGCCACTGACGCCTGTCCTCCTGATTTCATGTGGGGGCTTTAGAGAAGAAATGAGGTCATTTAAAGCATTACACAGAAATAAAGGTTGATTTGGTTTGGGATTTTGCTGGGGGTTTTTTCTTGTTTTAAGTCAGGGCACTTAGCACTATTGCCTCTCAGTGAGCTCATGGAAGCACTCAGTTTTGAATGACGAATACAAACGGTTGGATTCATCAGGTTCTTAAGCGTGAACACGTCACACATGCAGAGTCCCACAGGTGGACAGACTCCCAACATGCCCCTTCATCATCACCCAGAGAAGAGACAGGAGAGAGAGCAGTCAGAGAGAGGAGGGGTTTTCCTGACTCTTGATCCAATATTGGCAGAAACGACAGAGGCCAGACATCTTCCCAGTTCCAGTGGTCCCTGAGCCCTGATAGCATTAGGGAAGATTTCACCTCCATCCCTTATGCCCCCAGGCAGCTCTTCTTCTGGGAACTGAGCCTCCATGAACTCCAACTGCAGCCTCAGGAGACACAGCAGAACTGCCCACGATGACCTTCTAAGTCCTCACCACTGCCTTGACCAAGTGTTCCCTTGTTGGCAAAGGCTTCATGCAGAGAGAGGGCGGAATGTCAAGCCTCAAGGGCTTGTTTCGATGTTTTTATACACTTTCCTCCAACAGCTAAAAGCTGCCTTTGCCTTAGGGAAGAATAAATGTCTTCTCTCCACATTACCTTAGAAAATTCACTGAATATATTCCTCTACTTTGACCAAAAAAGAAATAAGGTAAGTCTGGTATCGCTCAGGCTGGTAGAACAACTCTCCCCAGAAGTCCAGAGAGCTGTGAACGTGGTATCATACACAATCCATTTCTTGATATAAAGGCCATTCTATGGAAAGAAAGGTTACATGAAGTGAAAATTTCAGTGACTAAAACATTTCTCTATCTTTGGCAAAAATAAGGAAATCTGCATTTAGTAGCTTTCTTTGCTGGCCTGACTAGAGGCGTTTCATCAGAGCTAACCCCTCTGAAGTGGAAAGAAAATGGGAGCCCAGTGAACCCCAGAACTGAGAAAGGAGACAGAGAGAGGCACCGGGAGGGGGTCTACTCCTGTCACGCCCACAGCAGTTTCCTTCGGGGAGCGGGACCGACGGGGCTCGGGAGCTCTACATCAGGGAGACAGGACCACTATGGAGCTGGCTGGGGTAGGGTGGTCACCCCACCACCAGCACCATGCCCGCACAAGGGAAAGAAAGTCCCAACGTCTGAAAAACAAAAACTCATAAATAAGGAAGTATGTGAAGCTGAGAAAGCCAGCAGACACCTGACAGCTTTCCTTACGCAAATCTCAATTAGTACACCAAAACAAGTGACTAAAGCCGGCACACTTATGAAGAAGTTGACCTCTGGTTTCTATAGTCGGATGACTCGAGTCAGAGACTTAAAAAAAAACAGGAAGCACCAGATGTAATATCAAATGACCCAGACAGTGAAAAGCAAGGCAGAAAACTAAATTGGAAGACAGGAAGTCACAATCACACCACAAACAATACAGATATTTGTCTGAGACATGCTTGGCCTAGTGTCCTATTGTGGCCAGAAAATGGAAAAGTACAGCCGAGATCAAGATAGTTATCAGAGGTAAGGCCCCTAGACATGGCCGAACTGACACCTCTCCTGCGAAACCTCATCTCTGCAATGGAGTAAAACTTCAGAGGCTACGCTTCTGGATTGAAAGTACAACTTGCTGGCTGAGGGCCAGATACATTCCTAAGCCCTAGGACTCCCCAAATAAAAACTCTGGCCTCTCCCAGACCCCTCCCCACTCCAGGCGAGAGTAGTGGGCATCTATCATATCTGGCAACTATTATTCCTCCTCCAGGTAACCAAAGCGCTTTCATGGGTGCCACTCCCCACCAACCCTCAGCTGGTGTGAGTGGAGCTGCTGGAGTCTGGGGTGGTCCCTGATGCTAACAGCACTGTCGACCCCTGACCACACTGACTGACCCTCTTTGAACCCGTGAACAGGAGCCCTGGGCTTCTGCTGGAACTATTAAAAAATAGAAGCTTTTTTATCAAGCGAAACTACTGATTTGAGAGGATAGAATCTCACTGCTGCCAGAAGCCACTATGTGGATAGATACTGCAGGTGAATTAAAGCCAACACAGACGGTCCAACACTGGGGTACATGCTTCTAGAAGCAAAAGGAGAGGGGGGTCATTGTTTCCTCCTACAGAGGGCCTCTCTCCTTAAAAGGAGGGCAGCGTGGGGTAGGGAAGAGGACACAGGAGTGTAGTTCTGCAGGTGGGGGTTTGAGGCTCGCCATAGACATTTAGCCTGTCTCCAGAAAGGATTAGTCATCATGTATGGGAAGGACCTGGGACCTAGGAGGCAGCTCCTGTTAAGGCCGTGCCCTGATCCAAACAGTGACAGGCACAAAGCCCGCAATGATGCCCTCATTCTTCTCTTTCAGCCCCCTCTTCCACATGAGCGGCCATCGTCGTCCCTCTGGCTAGCCAGCACATGTGGACTCAGAGCCAGTTGCTGCAGTGCTGACTGATGCTGCCAGGCAGCGTGAAAGAACGTCGGTGTTGAATACCTTTCCTTCCATCACATCCACATCACACAATTCCACTGCTATTCCAGCTGGAGCCTGGTGAAGACCTACTGACAGAAGACAATAGGGCTGGGTCAAGCCTCCACGTGCCCCTGACTCACCATGAGTCATAGCCCCCAAGGGGCCCCCTCAGCTCACCATTGTTATCAGTTAAAGAGAGTCATGTATGTCCAGCACGTACGAATGTCAGAGTGGCAGCCAAGCTTGGGGATGTTGAAATATAATTCTCCGCTGAGAAGTCCACTGAGAGTGGCATGAAAATAGTATCTCTCTCAAAAAGTAGTTACATTTTAATTAGGAACAATTTAAGACACAGCATCCAAAAGAATAACTAAGGTTCTAAAGAATGTGAGGTGTCTGATTTGATTGCCTGTCCTACGTGAGGGGTCCTGGTTGCTCCTAACCTCCTTCAAGGACTGGGTCTTACGCCTGGCTGAGAACAAGCACTGGCCTCTTCAATTTCTTCACTACCTTCTTCTTCATCTTCATGGTATAAAATGGCCTGACTGCCATCCCCCCTAAGCCTTGGTTTCCCCCAGAGAAGATGTGGCCGATAACTGGTAAATGCTAACGGAAGAGAGGTTGTAATTAAATGTCATTGTGTTTATATCTATGTGTGTCTTCTGCAATATAAGATAAACAAACTAATCTTCCTCACCAAGCTTAGGGGGATAACGAACAAAAATCAGAGTTGAGTAACCTGCCAACGTAAATATTTCACGAAAGCTAAGTGATGGTAAATGGAGCCAAAATGTGAGACTGGAGTGGGACTTTCCAATAAAAACCTGCCTGAAGTATTCTCAAGCTCACCCTTAACAGAATAACTTCTAGTTGTTTTTAATATTTTATTACATTTTACCATATTGGTGAAGTGAGTATTTATATGAACTTGCACATACCAGCTAAGTATTAGGTTCCCATGCAATATACCAGGCATTGTGTTAAATACTTTACATGAATTATTTCCTTTATCCTCAGAGCAATTCTATGAGATGAGCCTAACATTATCCCCACTTTGCAAATGGGAAAACTGAGTTTCAAACAGGTAACACGATTTTGAACCAGGAATCAAACCCAGACAACGTTACCCAGAGCCCACGACCTTAACTATCTGCCTGCCGCGTTCCAATCTGTGGGAAGGGTCTGTGGCTCTGGGCAGCTACGCCACATCACCTCCCCTGCTGAGGGTCACGCAACGGCTCCCATGCCTCCCAGTTCGAGGAGGAACCTTTCTCCTAGACTCACAGCCCTCCCAGATCTGACCTGGCCCCAGCTCTCCATTCTAATTTCCCAGTCCCCCTAACTTGGCACCATGGACTGCATGTTGTCTTCCCTGTTCCTATGCATCACTCACTTCCCAGCCACCCCCTTAAACTAAACACAGAGGCTGACCTTACTCCCACTCCCACACCTTTTAGCAAGCTCTGGCTTCCCTGGAAGAACTTCTCTTCACTGTTGGAGTCATTCCAAAGCCCATCTCATAACACCACATTTTTCCATAGCCTTTCACTCCCTCTCCCTCCTAACAACTCCCATAACCCTTTGGTCTTCTCTTCCATTAATTTCAAGCTTAAATACTGCCTCGTGATATTGTATATCTTCTAACGCACGCAAGTTATTAGTCCAACTAGATCAGCCTCTAGTGAGCAAGGACTGTCCCCTGGGCCCCTTGACTCACCTTTACGCCTAGCCCGGGGCCCGCCCCGTCACTCAGCTCAGCCCCCAGGAAAGGCACGGGTGGGGTCAAGGATCCCAAGAGCCTTCTAGCTGCTGGGATATTAGTATATGAAACAGGCAATGTATGTGGTGGTTGGTGCTTCATTACCATGACACAGCTCCGATCAGCCCCTAGAAGGGAACAGCCCACAGTAGACTCAGTCCTTAATTCTGACACCCATGTGGTCTGGCTTGTGGCAGAGCTTGAGGAAGAGTCAGCTGCTCCCGCATGTCAGAAGCTGACACAGAGGATGCTGCAATAGGCTTTACTGTGGAAATCTGTTCAGCACACTCCTCAGATCTTCTCTGATCCTGAGTGCTCAAAGGGAAAAAACAGTACCATTGATAGTTTTATTTTTCTGATCCTTGAAGTCATGCCTATTCATGATTTTTAAAAAGAAAAATGTAAAAAAGTGTGCAAAATAACATATCTCACATTATCTCACCATTATTATCTGTGTGGTATATTTCTTTTGTTGTTGCTGTTGTTTTCTTCCTATCGTGTAGCTGCCTGGCACTGCACTAAACAACAGGGCTAACAAATGTAAAGACCCACCCCAGCCCTGTAGTCTCTTGCAAGCTAGTGAGGGAGGCACGCAAGATAGCCATGAAGTGCCACACAATATGTGACTGAGGCAAGTACGAAGGACAAGGCCATGGGACTTTCCACACACAGGGAGAAGAAAGGGCAAAGCCAAGAGAATTCTGAAAGGCCCTGGCATTTCGTTACTGAGATCCTGCTGTGTGCCAAGATGGTGGAGACTGGAAGAGACCCAGAGACAGGAAGTAACTTGTTTAAGGTCACTCAGCTAGTTAGCTATTTTCACAATACTTTTTCTGAAGATCATATGTTCTGAAGCCACAAAATTTTAAGGAAGACTCCATGCAAATAAACCCACAAGTCATGTGTGTGTGTGCATGTGTATACATATGCCGAAACAAAATAAACTGACTTTATTGAAAAACCTCAAACTATATGAATTGGGACCATCCTGGAAAATCTGGGACACATGGTTTGGTCACCACATGCTTTTCCCCAATCCAACAGGGATTTCCTAAAATAGCCTTGCATTCCAGCAGGATATAAACCCTGTTCAGGGTGCCTTAATCTGGAATCAAAGAGTCAGAGGGGCTGGAAACAGATCTGGCTGACTCACATCACTCTCCAGCTAAAATAAGATGCAAAACTAAATAATGCCATTAGGATGACAAGACTCCCTTTCCCCCAAAATGTCCTGTTAACCTAGAAAGCAACAGAACCTGGGTCATTAACAAGTAAAACTATTTCTTGCTATTTTGCATCTTCTTCCTTAAAACTACCTTTAATAGTTTGAGCCATGGGAGTTCAAAGCAAGGGAGGAGAACGAAGGCAAATTAAAATCAATTTTAAAATCAAATAAAATAACGAAAGTCAGCACAAGCAGACACCTCCTCTGCGCCAGGATTCCACAGGCTTCGAGTCCAGGGCTCACTTCATCCTGACAAAAGGAATGGAGAGAGCTGGGCTCTGTTCCGCCTGATTAACTCAACATTGTTCAGTAAAGGTCGGTCCGCATGGTTAGAACAACAACTAGATGATAATCACAAAGCCCTCAGTGAGCAGTTAAAAATGAATTTGTCTGTTATGTTCCCAACGTCTACTGAGCAACATCAAAGGAGCTCAGAGCACAATGGGCTTTGTTGAGTAACTGGTATTAAGAGGGTAAAAAATGAACATTTTCCTGCCTGCTAACTCTAAAAGCCCAACTTGTGTTCTCAGAGTCCAGAAGAATAAATCACTCAAGCAAAGGAATAATAATAATGAAGACATATGGTGTGACTCCCAAAAACCCATCATGTGCCAGTCATTAATATTCAGCAGATCATTAATCATAACACTGATCACCACCTTTTGATTACTTTCTTGTAGGGACAAACTCAAATGCGTGTTCCTTCTCTTTTTCTTTGCAAGAATAATTGCTTAAGAAACCACGTTAGGCATTGTGATGGGCAGCACCTATAGGATGACCTCCTGGTAGCAGGAATTGCCGACACAGTGAAAGCTCTTTCCAAACTCTGGAGCCGCGGAAGCAGGGCATTTGGCTGCTTTTCACAGCAGCATCTCAGCATCCATCCAACTCACAGTTCTTCCCGCTTTGCTTTATTGCATGTGCTGGTACTTTCCACACATCACTGGCTCCCAACTTTCTTCTCCCCAGGCTCCTTGCATCTCATTCACCTTCTCTATTACCTTCTGATTCTGTTTTCTTTCTTTCCCAGCCTTCATTAATTCAGCAAATATACATTAAGCATCTACTTTCGCAAAACATAGCATCGTGTTTTCGCTCTTTGTAACACTCTAATACATATTTTCCTCCCTTAGCGTAGCTCCCCTCTTGATTCTCAACATGTTCTGTGTGCACAGAAAGGAGGTGCATAAGTTACCGTGAAATATTTCAGACTTACAAAAAACATATATAAAGGATAATATAAGTCATTTGTGTAACTACCACCCACCCGAAAAAAATAAAACATCAATACAACATGATACCTTACGTGTTCCCCCTTCTGTTGATATCCCCTGCCCCAACTCCTCAAAGACAACTACTAAAGTAAATTTGGTTTTTATAATTCCTGTGCATTTTTAGACATATATATATATATATCCAAACACAATACATAGTACCGTTTTACATTTTCTTGAACTGTATATAAATGGTTTTGGACCACATATTTCCTTCAGGATGCTATTATCTCTCTATTGTGTAGTTGAAAATCATCCATGTTAATACTTTAGCTCTAGTTTATTTCCTTGTCATCACTGTCTATTATTTCATTGCATCAATGCAGTCTAGTTCATTTGTCCAGTCTCCTCTCGATGGAAATTTAAATTAGTTCCAATGTTTTTGTTATTACAGTGCCACTGTGAGCATCCTTGCATATGGCTCTTTGCGCATCTTTCCAATACCCTCTTTATCTTCAACTGCACATTGCATACCAGAGGAATTGCTATTCGTTAAGTTACCAGTGAAGGTCCTTCTGACAGAGCCATGTTTTCCTCAGCCTGAACTCCGGCCCTTTCTCATCTCATCCATGACTTAAAAGGATATGGCCAGGCTACTTTGATCAGTGAGGCCCAAAAGACAGACTCCAATGGGTGCCTCCCCCAAGCTCCCCAGTCTTTGGTTCTGCCTCTCGTCAACATGCTGCACAGCCAGAGAGGTGGCATTCCCATGCTGTGAGCCTTGGTGCAAAGTCAAGTCACTGCTGTCGGGTTTTATACGACACATCTGACCTGCTGTTTGTTGCCTTACACGACGGAACTGATGCTCTCCTGAGAAGTTAATATGGATTTTCATTACACTTGAAGTTATAAAACAAGAATGAACACATCTCAGCTTGGGTGGTCTGTTTCCCTAACTTATTTTTCCTAATCCTTTTCCCCACAGTTGGGCTGGAGTGGAGTGGAGAGAAAATACACTTTTTATTAACTCATCTTTCTCCATCCACTCCACACCAGGGCCTGGGATGCCACATCCCAGGCTTGTCTTGTTCTCTTGGTTTGCTTTATTTTCTGTATCAACTCTTTTGTCTGGGCTTCCAGGTGTTATTAAATAATCCTCTAGATATGCCTTTAGATATGCTATAAAGGCATTTGTGATAAAATATCCATCAGAACCAACCTGGTAACAATAAATGAAATATATGTGGTATGAAAGTCAGAGCCTTCCCTCCAGCACCGATTACACTGGGACAGACTGGTTTCCAAGTGAGGACAAAGTCTCCTTTATCAACACATTAAAACCTTCCTCTTACTTCCTGAAAGTCAGATCTCCTTTTTCTTTTTTATTTGCTTGAATACTGAGGATTTTTAAAATTACTTTATAAGATGTATGTGGAGAATCTGAATAAAACTGTGACAGGAATTAGGATTTGACAAATAAAGATATTAAGAAAGAAGACCCAACTAATAACTAAGAGCAATCAATTGTTAATAGCTGTAACCATAGGCATTCCACACACAGAAGACAAAGTTCTTTACAAAGAATGGCATCAACTAAGACAGCATAAGGAACTACCATTAGCAAATACTGTATAAGGCATACAACTAAAATACATATTCCCAAAGGTCTTAAATATTATAAATATAGTGTTGAGGAAGAAGTCAATATCATCTAAATTTCCCACTTGAGTATCTAAATGGACATAGAATTTATAACCACAAGCATGTAGGAAATGTTTGTCGCATAGACTGTGTTTTCCTTAATTTACACACACTCACATACCTTTACACTCACAAAGTATGGATGTGCGTGGAACGTGTGCCTGCAACTTGTAACTGTGTTGAATTTTTGCAAGCTAAAAAATATTTAAGCATTTCGGAGTCTTCACTGCTGGACCAATTATGCAATTGTTTTCTACTTAGTGTGCATTTACTATAGTCAAGCATCGTGCCATTTGCTCTTTTATGAAGATTAAATACATGACCCCAGCTTATTTGCTCCTCCCAAGAGAATATTCGTATCCTTTTTTTTTTTTTGTCTGACAAGGAAATTGGCACTTCAATAGCTACACAACCTACTGAAGTTTCCTCAGTTAGTGAATGAATAGCAGGACTATTAACCCAAGGCTGTCTTGTCAGACTCTAAAATTGAAGGACTTAATCACTACCCTAACCTTGCTCCACACAAAAGACAACCATGGAACTTACAACATTTCATTCCCCACAGCACCCTGAATGCAGTAGGTATGAATAGATGGATGGGTGGATGAATGGATGATGGATGAACAGATAAACAATGGATGGTTAGAGACAAAGGAGTCTATATCAATGGAAAGATGAGTTAATAAAAAGTGTTTTTTCTCTCCATGATAAGAGATGTATATAAACATACATCCTTCTCAACCAGGAGAGCCTCTATTATTATCTATAATAGATAGAGAGTAAACTAAAACCCTTTCATCTATTTGTTCCATGAATTTAAT
Source organism: Mormoops blainvillei (assembly GCA_004026545.1). NCBI lineage: Eukaryota > Metazoa > Chordata > Mammalia > Chiroptera > Mormoopidae > Mormoops > Mormoops blainvillei. Next base: position 901 of record PVJD01011934.1, on the reverse strand, counting down.
TTTTCCCTTCTGAATTTTCTTTAACCTTTGTATGTGACTCTACAGGACAGAAGGAAGTACTTGGAAATGGGGATTTCCTGAATAGTGGCTTTATACCCCAAGCTTGATTGCTGAACACATAAAAATAGCAAGCCCAGGGTTTAACCCTTACACAGGTCGATCATATGGAACCTTTCAGCACTCGTAGCCAACCCCCTTGGACATGTGGGGTCTGATCACAGCAGCCTCCAGGAAAGAAACATGGGATTGGATCTACACACCCACATCTGTTGTTCACCCACCCATGTGTCCCGGTAGATCCACAAAATCTTCTTTGTCTGGTGAGACAAGCATCTTCTCAGACCAGCATTGCCAAACTTGACTACGAAACTAGGAAATTCAAATCAAAAAAAAAAGAACAAACCTGCGAATGAGCTCCATGAAGCATGAACACCAGCCCTTTGCCAGGACTGGCATCCAGACTGTGATAATCCATGTGCCACGAGTCACAGGCTCAATACAAGCCAGGCGCTACCATGTAAACCTTAGCTGTGAGCTCCGCACGGGTACTTAAACACATCGTTTAATGAATCTTCACCTTGCTGGAGATGCCATTGAAAGAATCCCATTTTGCAGATGAGGAAAGTAAGGTTTTGAGGGGTCAGGTCACTTATGAGGCACAGCCTAGATTCAAACCCCAGATTTCAAAGCTGGAGCTCCTTCAAACACACTGAACTCACAGCCCCTTTCTGCTCGTGGTCCCTCCATCTGTCACCCAGCTGTACAGTACAGCTCTCCTGGCACACAGTAACATGAGACTTAATTAAATAACAGCGTAAAGGCCCACATAAAATGTTTATGGCCATATTAAGTTTTCCTCAGTGCCAAGTGGCTGGGGGCTTCCTGAAGCTAATGGCCATGC